>JAGWEN010000102.1:0-154818 GCA_018703685.1 Orius laevigatus
TTTTTAAACTAGATAAAATTACTTAAAATTTAAGACCAATCCCGTTTCTGTAGGTTAAATAATTTCGGAGAGACAGATTATCTGAGTTTACCAATTTTTCCAAATTGACAAAATTTTGTTGCTAAAACTCGATTTCATGAAAAATGACTTTATTAATAAGTTGGTCCACTTCTGGGCTCAAAAATGATCGGGACATACCTCCAACTAAAACTTGCACAATTGTTTCGGACATCCAAAAGTGCTCCAAGAAAAACAAATTATCAAGTAAAATTTACTGGAAATCAAGTGTAAAATTGATTGCAGTAATTAAAACATAGGGTTCTTGTTGAAAATATCGAATTTTTTGTCTGTCTGGGCCACCTTGAACATGAAAATTAAAACCTGTCAATTGAAATGGATTCCCAGTCCAAACAAAGGGGGTTTACACGTCATTTTTATTTGCAGGACCTGTGGCCATAAAATGTGCAATTCTCTTTGAGGTCGAATAATACATCCTGGATGTCTAATATCCTTGGAATAGATTTTTAAACCTTCCTTGAAAAGGCTTGAAGTTTTATTAGTTGTAAAAAAAATTTTAGTTTTCAACTTTCAAGGAAGGTGTGTCTGCATCCAGACCATTTTAACAATAAAAAAAGGAATTTTTTTAAACACTAGTATTAGCATACATCACATAAACAGTATTTTATTTAATCGCACCAAATATTTTTTTTTTATTGTTAATGTAAGTTTAAATTTTTTTTTTTTCGTTGATTACTTAAACCTGATTATTTGTAAAGGTGTGCAGACACCGTATCTCATACATCACTCGTCTCAAAGACTGGTTTTTAAATATTTAAAAATATCAAAAAGAAATACCAAAATTGTACTTTGTGATGTTGTTGTGTTTGTAGTCGTCTGAAATTTTTGAAGATAAAAATTTTGCCTTGAAGGTTGGGACGTAAAGGGATCTTTCAATGTTATTCTTTTTAAGTTCACTCATAGTTAAGTTCGCACTAATTTTGTTTAGGCTTTAATTTAGTAACGATTAGAAATTTTCATTTTTTTGTATTCCCCTGTGCTGTTTACCATAGTCATAGTTCATTTTAAAAAATCATAATGAACTACTTATTTTAGATCTCAACCTTGTATTATCATTAATATAAGCAAAAAAAAAATGTATGTAATGTTAAAAAGAAAAATAAAAAAATAATTTTTTTCTTAAAAGGGTTTTGTATTTTAGGATTTTTATTGAAAGTCGTAAATTTTGGACTAAATTTATTTACATTCAAGGATCTTTATAACAAAAAAAAGAAAGAGATGTGGTTCCAGTATGGAATAAAAATGAAACGGATGTCGCCTACGATTGCTAGTGTTAAATGTGAGTTCATTTGCTTCCTTTGGCCATCTTTTCGAGTTCGGCCATCTCAGCTAGAAAATTGAAAAAAAAAAAAAATAAATAAATAAAAATATTAATGATTGAATAAGGGGTTGGTTATGTGAGAGTACCGGCAAGACGGATGCCCTTCTCTTGGGCGAGTTGGGCGTCCCTGATGGCCTTTTCTTTCGCTTTCACGTCTTTAAGAGCCAATTCTTTTTTGGTGTATCGGCTCTGCCAGAATGAACCGTAGGCGATTCCGGTCAAAAGTAAGCTCCACCTTCCAAACTGAAACAAAAAGGAGTTTTTACCAGGGAAAAAAAAAAAAAAAAAAAAAAAAAAAAACTGATTTTCTCCTGAAAAGCCTTACTAAATCCTACCTTTGATATCGTTTTTCACCCCCCCCCCCCCCCCAAAAAAAAATTGTTCATTGACACTTAAATGTTATATCTAGTAATAACTCAAAACACGTAATTTTTCTGGCCATATTTCAAATTATGTAAATGCTCCCCCCCCCCCACCCCCTCTGATTCCTAATACATATTATTGCACTATAAAGAAGGAGGGTGCAAATCTACAACCCCCACCCTCTAGTTAACAAAAACCCCCAATCTTTTCCTCCACGATTCTCCATTTATCCTCCAAACTCTCCCTCCCTACTGATTAACAATAAAATTGCTCCATCAAAAATTTACCCCTCCCATATATCCCCATTGCCCCCTAACTAGCCCAGCAAAACCCCATATTGCTCCCCCCCCCCTTTGCCCCCAAATAGGCCTAATACTCCCTTAATAATTCCCCCCCGTTTACCTCCCAACTCGAGTGATTGCCTCTTCCCATTACTCCAGCTAAAACCAATTTAATCAGTCTCACACAAGCCCCCCCCCCCAAATTTAATAACTTACTCAATGGTAGGACATCAATCCTCCCAACTCTCCCTCCCCATAGTCCCTAATAAACTTACTCCTTCAATAATCCCCCCTCCAATTAATTCCCTAACTAGTCCAGCCAAATCCCCAAGTATTACCTCAATCAACTTTCCCCTTCAATTACCCCCCACAAGCACTCAATCCACCAAATTATTCCATCAATAATTCCCCCTCCCGTTTATCCCTAATGTCACCCATTACCCCCTCACCCACAGCCCTCACCTAGTCCAAACTCTCCTTCCCAAAGTTATCCCCTATCTACATTTTCCTCACAATATACACCTAACTCGCCCCATTTCCCATTAATTAAAAAAACAAACTACAATTGCCCCAATTACTCCCTCCATGGTAGTTGGTGCCCAATTTATCCAAGCCATGCCCCCCATTAAGCGAAACCAACCTCCTATTACCCCTCCCTTAATAATTCCCCGATTTATCCCCAACTCAACATGTTCACCATTCCAATTACCCCCAGCTAAAACTATACTACCTTGTCCCCCTAATCATCCTTCCAGACAAGTCCCCTTAATTACTTCCTCATGATTCCCCATCAATCCCCCCTTCCCCATTATCCAAAACTTGCCCCCCCCCACAATTACTCCCTTTATACTCAACCCATTGGTCCCACCTAAAATCCAATTCAATCCATTACAAAAGTACCCCCAATTTTATAACTACCTCCATGATTAGCCCATCAATCTCCCCTCACAATTACTCTATCAATCCCCCCCCATTTAACCCCCAACTCAATCCATTACCCCGCCAACCTCCAATAATTCTCTGCATTCCAAACAATAAGGCATAGCCCTAAAAGCTCTCATCTTTTAATGGTCTATATTTGAAGCGTTACTCCATCATTTTAATTAAATACTGGTAGTCGGTATATTAAAATGCACAACTTTAAATGAAGGGGCTTAAGTAATTCGTAAAAATGATAAAAATTCGCTAGCCTTGAAAAAAATACCAAAGGAGGATGAATTTCAACGATCATAAAAAAGAAGTGATACTCACTCTGATAAGGGGAGAAACGTTAACTGGAGGTGCGAAGTTGGTGGGCATTTTGAATCTGAGATTTAAGACGGAAAAAGGATCGAAAAATTCTAGTTTTTATTAATAAAAGTTAAAAAATTCCAACTTTTCCGAAGGAAGCCTCCCCTGTGAAAAAATAACCTTCCTAATTAAATTGAATGCTGCCCCATTTTTGTCCATCTTATACGCCATCGATAGACTTTCAAAGCTGAAATCAAAAATTTGACAATTTTTAGGTATTTTTTTTTCTTTCTTTGAAAATTTTGAAGGAAAAAAAAGAAAAAAAAAAAAAAAGGTTTTTCGGGGGAAATAAAAATTGATAAACTAAGTTGGTAAGACTGGTGGTGGTAGAAGCATGCGCCCCGCGCCGCTTGGTTTTTCAACTGAGATTTAACTTTTAGGTTGTCCAAACACAATCGATCAATTTCATAATTCTTTCATTAATTTCGTCTAAAACTTTATAAAATTTTTAAATATTTAAAAACGGGGAAATAAGTTGTAGGCAGTGATGGCTGTTCAAGCGGCGGCAGCTCTTTTGGACGAGCTCATGGGGAGATACAGAAATCTCGCACCCACAGATAAAACGAAGGAGCTCAATTGGGAAGACCCTGAGGTAAGAAATTGACAATATTAATTAATTACTTAATAAATTACGTATATCGCATTTCATTTACTTCCTTGGATTCAAATTGTTTTGTCGATATCGACTGCTATACGTCACTACGCATAGAAACGCTAGATTCAGAATCAATAGCAAAGTATGGCCTATTATCTTGGACCATTTTATCTTTCTTAGGTGTTTCGAAGGCCATGAATCTATTCAGATTTTTGGAAATTAATAGCGTGGATTTGTAATAGTGTGGAAAAAGTTTAAACCCTGGCTAAAATGGGCTCTTTAGGTTGAAATGATGGAAACCGTCTTTGAAAGGGTTTTTTTATGTAAAAAAAAGGTTCAAAACTGGGCCAAAATTGGTCTTTTCTTGTCGAAAAAGGTTCTAATGTGACTTATAAGGGTCTTTTCCTTTGAGGAATTTACAGAATCAGGCGAAAAGAGTCTTGTTGTAAAAGTTCAAAATCTGTCTGAAAAGGGTCTTTAGATTGAAAAGATGAAAACCCCCCTTGAAAGGGTTTTTTATGGAAAAAAAAAGTTCAAAACTGGGCCAAAAATGGTCTTTTCTTGTCGAAAAAGGTTCTAATGTGACTAATTAGGGTCTCTACCTTTGAGGAATGTACAAAATCAGGCCGAAAAGAGTCTTTTCTTGTTGTAAAAGTTCAAAATCTGTCTGAAAAGGGTCTTTAGATTGAAAAGATGAAACCCCCCTTGAAAGGCTTTTTATGTTTAAAAAAAAAAAGTTCAAAACTGTTCCGAAAATGGTCTTTTCTTGTCCAAAAAGGTTCTAATGTGACTAATAAGGGTCTTTTCCTTCGAGGAATGTACAGAATCAGGCCGAAAAGAGTCTTTTCTTGTCGTAAAAGTTCAAAATCTGGCTGAAAAGGGTCTTTACTTGTCAAAATGGTTCAAAATCAGGCTGGAAAGAGTCTTTCCTTGTCCAAGAAGGTTCAAATCAGACTTGAAAGTTTCTTTTCTTGTCAAAAAGGGTCTGAAAGTGACCCCCCTGTCTAAAAGGGTTCCAACCTGACTGTTTGATAAGTGCTTATCTTGTAGACTGGGCCTCTTTTCTAATAGATTTCTCTAGTAACCTGTTGCTTTGATATATTATAAATGATTTCTTGCTCATAAATACTTTATGTTTCAGTTTTGTAAATACTACTTGGTCAAATTCTGCCCTCATGATCTGTTTGTGAACACTCGTGCGGATTTAGGATCTTGCCCAAAAGTTCACGACGATGAAGTAAAAGCGTTATTCGACAAAGCGACCAGTTACAAGAAACAAGCATACGAAGATGAATTTATACGTTTCGCCCAAAGTATGCTCAATGAGGTCGAAAGGAAAATCCAGAAAGGTCGACAACGGTTATCTTTGATGAATAAAAACGAACATGTATGTATTTTTAATATTTAATTTGTTCATTTTACCTTTTTTTTGTAGTCGTCAATATCAGCAGCACAATCGCAGCGGAACGATGATCAGATTAAATTGCTCACTGAAAAAATCAACTCTTTGGTTAGCCAAGCGGAATCTGCCGGAATCGAAGGGAATGTCGAACAGGCACAAGGATTGATGAAATTATGCGATCAATTAAAAGAAGAAAGGGAATCGTTGCAGAAACAGAATGATAGCAGCGCTTGGTCTCAGGTTGGATCTTATCTTAAAAAGCTTTAATTAACTCGATTTTATAGACGGCAGAATTAGCAGCGGCTCAAGAAAAGCAGATGGAAGTGTGCGAGGTGTGCGGAGCGTTTTTAATCGTAGGCGACGCCCAGTCGAGAATCGACGACCATCTTATGGGAAAGCAACACGTCGGTTATGCCCGCTTGAGATCCTCTTTAGAAGAAATTGTCGCCAATAGAGCAAAAGAACGAGAAGAAAAAGAACGTAAACGTGAAGAAGAGAGGAAAGAAAGGACCAAAGTCAGAGAAGATATCCCGGAGAGACGTAGGGAGAAAGATAGAAATGATCGCTCTTCTCGTGACAGGCCAGAGCGTGAAAGAGAACGCGAACATAGAGATCGTGATCGTCGAAATAGAGAAGAAGAAAGGCATTCATCGTTAGTATTTTTTTACTAATATCAATTTCATTTTTTTTCAACTTTTTTCTAGTCGTGATGCCATGCGGGATAGAGAAAGAGACCGAAAAAGAGATGAAAGGATAAAGTAATAATTTAAATATATTGAAAATATATTAATTTGTTTTTTAAAGGAGAAGCAATGATCGAGGGGATAGCCGAGAGCGAGAAAGAAGCAAAAAACCAAGACATGAAGATCGACATGGAAGAAGAGGTACCTTTTTCTTCTTTCCCATTTTTTCATAATTTAAACTTTTTTTTTTTAATTTCAGACCGAAGCAACGATTCTCACAGAAGACGCAGAGAGTAGAGATGGTCAGTTATGATTAGTAACAGGTAAGTGAAATCGCTGACAGCTAGAGTTTAACCTTTTTCACAGACTCGTCGTGTTTTCTGTTCTATGTGAATCAGGTTAACGAAAAAGACCAAAATGAGCTAACATTTTCTTTTAAGTTTTAAATATTTCAGATGGATCGATATCAGGTGAGTGGCATAAATCCCCCTTTCCCTTGCCTCCCCCCAATATTTCGATCACAAAGCGTGATTTCAACAAGGAGAGGACCGGATAACATATTTTTTGCACAATATTCTGTTGCATGGTAGGATCCCTTTTTATAAAATGTTTTTGTTTTGCTTTTGCTTGGAAGTGGTTGGTTTTTATGAGTCCATAAAAAAACTGCTAAGTGTGAATATGGGAAATGGAAATTTCCGACTTCAACACTGCATACGTTTTCTTTGCTCCCCGTGGCCTATTGAATTCTCATTTTTCAGGCTTATCTTAAGTAATGCCGGGTAAGATAGGCTATCGGACTTGGACGAGTTTTTGCTCTATAATTTTTTAGGGTCTTTTATATCTAAAAAGAAACCTACTCACCAAATTTTAGAGTCCTAGGGTGCCCTTAGGGTCAGTTATAACAGAAAACGTGAAAAAGCGAAGTTTTGTCACTTTTTATTTTTTCTCGGACAGAGAAATCAAATAAATTTTTTTGGCAAAGTGGAAAATTACTTAAAAACATGTCAGAAACAACTCCAATTTTTTTGGTCTGGACCAAAAAATTATTGAGACCAGTTTTGGACGTTTTTATGCGAAAAACCAGAGTGCGAATTTCACATTTTCTATTAAAAAACATTAGTTAATAAAATCGTGACACATTTATATAAACAGAAAACGTGTATTTTCATGTTAAGAACACTCAATTTTTTTTTCAGAATTTTAAAATTGGTGGATCGAATCCGTTTTCAACGAAAACCACACATGATTTTTGTAACGATTAACTTAAAACGTCCATAACTTCCTTAATTATTTACCGATTCACTCGTTCAGTACACCGTTGGAAAGCTATTTTAAAGGGCTATCAAAGTTGTTTTACTAAAAATAGTTCTCATATGACTCCTTCACCCTCAAAAATCGACTCCAAAGTTAACCAAAAAAAAATTTAGTTTTTTATTTGCCCTAAAATGTGGTTCCTAACGTTTTTTGGTGTGAGGAACACGATTCTGAAGTCAATTTCTCGATAAAAAAATTTATCACCTCCTTTTCTTACAAAATTGGCTTCATATTGGGCTTCGAAGGCATTCTGGGTGATAAAATTTTTCCTACTCTTGGACCTAGGCACCCTAGGACCCTAAAATTTGGTGAGTAGGTTTCTTTTTAGATATAAAAGACCCTAAAAAATTATAGAGCGAAAACTTGTCCGGGCCGATTCGCCTATCTTACTCGGTGGGAGCCTTTGAAGTTGGTTGGTCCACTGAAGCCGAGAAAACGTCATTTTATACTTTCCCCCTTCAAATGATTCGGTTCCCCGATTAAAATAATCTAAGTCTCGAAATTTAATTTAAAAAATGGCAGATAACCTAATTAATGACAATCAGTGTATGATCGGCAGTTTAAGTGTGTTTTTGCCTGCCTCAATCTGAGAAAAAGGGCCATCCCAGTCAAATTCAGGCCGCCCCCCAGTTCGGCATCAAGTATGCGCACAAAATCAGGTCTTTCAGGTATTTATTTGACGCAAATAACGATTTTTATAACATTGAAGAGTTTTATTATTGTGTACACGAACAGGCCAGTCTTTCTAACAGTTAAAACAAAATTTTTTTTAAAATTATTTTTTTACTGTTATAAAGGTGAGCCATTAACTTGTTATTTCGCAGGAATATTTCGATTTTATATTTATAAAACATTCTATCTGGTAAATAAGGAAGTTTAAAACAATAAATCGATTAAAATTTTAAATTACCCGATGGTATGTTGTCCCGCCAGGATGTCAAGTCGGAACTTGCCCCAGGTATTTGATTACGCAAAAGACTATTTTAAAACAATCTTTTTTTTACCTGTATATTTAAAAAGAAAAATATGTATTCGATTTTGGTTCGATGTCGATTTTGATTATTTTCCGTTTTGTTTGGGTTGGTGCTTTCAGATAAGTCGGAAGGAAGACGATTTCGTGGATGCGGCGGCGGAAATAAGAGGTGGGTGAAAAAATTATTATCATCTAGCTCATTAAGGACGCCTTCGATATTTTCATCTTTTCACCTTTGAAGGTATAAAACCAACGATATCATGGACCTTAAAATTTCAAGTGCTTAGTGTTTTTAATTTCTTTTGAATTATATACAAAATGATAAAATATTATGTAAATATCTTAAAATATAGACAAATGTCTTTTTCTCTCAAGTGTAGTGCATTTTAAAACTGTTTTTACTCCATGGAGGTCCAGAACCCAAGGTATTTTTTTATTCACTTTTTTATTTGAGTCTCCTCCGTTTTCCCTTGTCCTAGAAATTCAGCTTTGGCAAGACAAGTGTGCGTGTTTAAAAAAATGAGATGCAATTTTTTCTTTCGTTTACGTGCACTATTCTAAAGTTTTTAATTTTGGCTTAAAATGTTAATGTTTAGGAGCGATTTTTGTGTTACCTGCCCTTTTAATGGAAATTCAAATTCAGGTAAATTTTTGTAAATAAATTTTTTTTTAAGTGCGCTACTAATGTTCAAAATAAATGTCACATTTCGTTATTTTGTTCCATTTTAATCCCGAGTCCTCACCCAAATCCTTCCCGAGCTTATGAGATCAAGTGATCTTGTTTTAGAAAACAATTTAAAGAAGATTTTTGAAAAATATTTTATTTGACAAAAGTACAATTTTTTTTTTTAAATTTCACTAAATTTTACCCATAGACCGTCGAGTGCAGAATGGAAGAAGCTGTTTTGAGGATTCAACCTTATTTTTTGGTCTTTATTATTATCTTTTGGTATAAGTTCGAAGTTAAGTACTGTTGCGACGACGGCTAATTTTATCATGGCCAGTCCGAACTTGTATCCTGAAAGAAAAGTTTTACATTGTACTTGGACGTCTTGGTAAATTTTCAATGAAGGGGGAGACAAAAAACTTCCTAACCATCATCCAAAAACTGGATAACAACAAAGTTGATAAAGTGGGTGGTCGCGGAAAGACCTCAACAATGGAATGTCAATTATCTCATTTCTCCTTGCTTTTTGACAGACTCAAGCAAGTGGCAGATTGACAAAATAACCTTAAGTTTTATAACCCTCTCTATATTAAGGGCCCGTTTTTGTCATAAAAATTATGACAACAAAGTTGATGATTTTCAAAAAAATAAAAACTTGGCGACCTATATAAATGTATTCTAAAACTAAAATCCAAATGAAATTTTTCAAAAAAACCAACAGTTTTTTCAGGATATTGGAGAAATACATCAAAGAAAAATACCGCGGTATAAGGGGCCCTTAATCAAGGTTAAAGGGTACAAACCTGGGCACGATCTTGGTCCTCCTCCGAACGGAAAATACGAATATTCCGGACGCCCAGCGCTGTTTTCTTTTGTAAATCTAAGAGGGTCGAATTTACTTGGATCTGGGAAAAAATTGGGGTCGTTGTGCAACGAATACATGGGTAAAGTCACGGACGTCCCTTTTTCTATGTAAACTTTAACATCCTTTTCGGGATTTTCAATTGTGACCGACTTATTGCAGCTTCTTGCCATTGAAGTACCCGGCGGGTGTTTTCTCAGCGTTTCTAAAAAACAAAATTTGTGTATTTAGACAAAAAATTAAAATACCTTTTATGACCAAATCAAGGTATTCAAGCTCTTGTAGGTTATCGTATCCGAAATCTTCAATGGTTGAACCGTATTTAGTGATTTCGCTTCGAAGTTGATTTTGGATTTCGGGATTCATGGAAAGCTCGTAGATTATGAAACCCAAGAGGATCGAAGTCGTTTCGAAACCGTCGAGAAAAAAAGTCATACAATGAGCCGCCATTTCTTGGTAATTGTGCGCTAAAATTCTATTTTAAAAAGCTTGAAGGGGCCTAATTTAATATTATTTACGATTATCGTTGTCTTTCTTCTCCTCTAAATTGGCATTTATAAGCCACTGGAGATAATCGTTACGGCTTATGTTGTTTCGCATTCTCTGTTCGCAGGCTTCTTTTATTATCCCTTCGAAATAAGAGGTCGCCTCTTCAGATATTATCCTACAAAAACGTCTTAGAAAATGACTTGGGGAAAGCGTTCGGGTACTTGTATTTCAACAATTTTCCGGCAGTTTGTGAATAAAGGGCGCACATGAGGGCTATGTTGCCTGTTATGCTCGTGTTGAAAATTTTCATCGAGACTTCTCTCAGTTTGGAATTGGGATCCGACAAGGCTCGGCTGTCCAACCCGTACGCACATGTTCCTATCACGTCGGTCGTAAATTTTCCGTATACATCGTAGCACTATAAAGTCATTGAAAAATGGGCGGTTGCAAACTCAGCAAGGGTCTCTTATATTTGGGAGGGGACTCGGATTATAGGATTATAAAAACATGTAATCTCCTCAAATTTTCGAAATCATAGATTGTAAACTCTGCATAGCCGTATCCGTAAAATGGATACCCCTACTCGTAAAACGGGTACTCAATCATATTTGGGGACATTAAATATTTCGATTTTATGTGGAAATTACATTTTTGGTTCTTTCGAAGTTTTGCGGACATTACATAGAGCAGAGGTTCCAAAACTTTTTCACAGTGCGCCCCCCTTTTAAACAAATGAAAACCCTTGCGCCCCCCCCCCCAAATGTTTTGAATGTTAACTTTGAGGTTTTTGAAGAAAATTGGGTTTAAAATGTTGATTTTGAGGTTTTTTGACAAAAAAAAAAAAAAAAAAAAAAAAAAAAAAAAAGATTGGCTCGTTTAACCATGATTTGGAGGTTTTTGACGAAAAATTGTCAATTTAAAGTTGATTTTGAGGTTTTTTGACGAAAATTAGGATTTAAAAATGTTGATTTTGAGGTTTTTGACGAAAATTTGGCTTTATAAAACGTTGATTTTGAGGTTGTTGGATGAAAATTAGGCTTCATAATTGTTAATTTTGAGGTTTTTTGACGAAAATTAGGCGTTACAAATATTGATTTTGAGGTTTTTTGACAAAAAAAAATTGGGTCGTTTAACCATGATTAGGAGGTTTTTGACGAAAAATTGTCAATTTAAAGTTGATTAGGAGGTTTTTTTTGACGAGAATTAGGATTTAAAAATGTTTATTTTGAGGTTGTTCGACGAAAATTAGGATTCATAAATGTTAATTTTGAAGTTTTTTTGACGAAAATTAGGCGTTACAAATGTTGATTTTGAGGTTTTTGACGAAAATTTGGCTTTATAAATTTAATGTTGATTTTAATGTTTTTAATGAAAAATAGAATTAAAATATTATGTTCATTTTGAGGTTTTTGACGAATTTTTGGGGATATTTGAAAAAAAAAAAAAAAAAATCTCGAGCCTCCCCCCCCCCCTGGGGACAGCGTACGCCTCCCTGGGGGGGGGGGCAGTTTGGGAACCACTGACATAGAGGATTAAAAGCAGGCATAAGGATTTGCGGAGTTTCCTACCGCCAATTGACTCACTTCTAAATATTCTTCTTTATTTTCTTTTAGATGAAACTTTAAGTTGTTACAAATATTGTGGATTTGCTCGATCATTTTCTTTATTTTGCTTGGAGTCAGAGACGTCGTCACAACACCTCGTGCTTTTATCCATCTTAAGTGACAAAATTAGATCCTGCATATTAAGCTCATCAACGTTTTTTTGAGTTAAAGTTTTTATGAATAATTTTAACTTTAATTTCACCTGCAGGCTAAGAAAACTTGGCAAACTTTGTCTATTCATAAACCTTTGACTGTAAAAAATACATTTTTAATAAACGTACTCGTCTCCAACAAGGTTGAAAGGGTTCAAACCTAAAATCGGATCAATTTTAGGGTCAACGTAATAGTCGTTGCCATTAAATGATGCGAAATTGGTCGTAAAGACGGATTTTATTAATACGGGGTCTCTAATCATAAGCGAAGGCTTGGCAAACTGATAAAACCCAACGACCGGCTCATCTCTGAATTTCCTGAAAGTAAAATTGATTACCTACGTAAAGCCTACGTCTAATTTTTATGGAAATGTAAGTTTAGTATTCTTACCAGTAAATATCATCATAAACTTCTCCTATTGTTTTCTTTATCCTTACAATATCACCGATGTTGCCAAAAGGAAATAGAGCCTGCAAAGACGGTATTCTACGCCTTTTCCAGTATGTAACTTTATATTCCCAAACAAGAAACAAAGAGAAAACTGCGAATATCGCAAATATCATAAAAATCATACTAAAATAAAATTGAATGAACCTCCTTGAACAAAAGTAAATCATAAATACCTTGATTTATGGAATTCCTAAAGATGGTGCAATGATCTCTTGAAATGCATACAATACGAAGTTGGGCGTTGCTTCAAGACTGTCCACTGAGACGTGGCCTTGGTAAGAGTAGGGAATTCTGTGAATCACGCTGATAAAATTACATGCCGATCAATTAGACTCTACTTTTCCTCATAACTTTCTTAAGGTTAACTTTCCTAATAAAACTTTTTAATGGGATTCAAACGAATTTTGTTAATTTAGTTTCTTGTCTTTTATATTTCGACGGTGCAATAGAAAAATTTTCGGAAACTGAAAAGGGTCTCGTTCATGTAATCTCAGATCTTGACCAAACTTTTTTTTTTTGTTGGTCCTAGACCTCAAAAAAGTTTCGGCGAGTACATGGCTTTCTTTTAATGAGCCTCAGGAAGCCCAGGAAAAATTCGGAAAGCCAAAATATGAACTTTTGAAAATTTTCCCAAGAGATATCGATCCTTATGTAAAATTGCAAGAGAAAAGAACAATATTTTTCGAGTTATTGGCAAAAAAACAGCATTTTGGAACTAAGTAAACTAATCAAGGAAAAATTTTCTAGTCAAAAACAACATTATATTCGTACTCGACAACCCAAAAAACCTTCCTATATGGCTCACTTAAATCCTTCTTGACACCTTTTCATGTCCCCAATGGACGTCGGTAGATAAAATTGGACAGACACAAGAATCTGGCAATATGTTACGTTTTTTCCACGTAAATGTCATCCGTAGTCACATCAAAAACGTTTAACTGGAAATAAGGAAAAAGCACCGGAGTCTGCATGGGCTGGAGTGAAAATTTAAGAAACTAAAAGAGCGATCACCAGGAAATTTTGTTTAATAATGCATTATTTTTGAAAAATATGTTTCTCGTTTGACATGTTTCATTAGTCTTGCTTGGGTTTGTTTCTTTATTGCTTCCTCACTGAAGGTAGTGGAATTTATGTGTTTTTTATACGTGTTTTTATTGAGTTTTAAGCGGGTTTGGACATAAAAGGGTTAGTTTGGAGAATCAGTGGGATGGTCTTTACGGTGAAAGGAAACAATTTTTCCGGCCCTTTACGGTGAAAAGAAACAATTTTTCCGGCCAAAGGGCTAGTCGCCATATTGGAAGATTCATCGCAATTTAAAAAATTTTAAACTATCCAATATTCTCATACATAGTAGGAAATTTATAGCTTGAACTATCTTGACAGTTGCCTGTTTAGAATCAACGATTGGCATCATCTTGTTGCCAGTTTGATCGATGCAAAGTAAAGAAAAATCTCCACCTCTGGCAACACTGTCCGAAAGGCTTGAGGTTTTATAATTGGGGGTGGAAGTGATTCGTGCTTTAAAGGTTTTGGGCTCATCAATAATTTAACAGCCTTAAAAATGAAGCCCTAGAAGGAATGCTGTGGTTCAAAAAGAGCGTTCTGTATATTTTTAATTAGGCGTGAAATGCATTTATTATTTCAATTAAGAAGAATCAGAAGCCGTTATACAGAAAATCGAAAAAACGATATCTTATCAGGAGAAATGCTTATCTATCGACCATTCTCGAGTGGATATGGGTTGCATAAAGATCAAGGAGGATCAAACACTAACTAAAAAGTTAGGGAAAATTTTAGAATGGACTTGAACGCTATTTTGCTTTTACTTCTTTTTGTGTTTTTTCTCCTGTTTCTTTACGTGAGATGGAACGACAATTACTGGCTCAAAAGAGGAATCCCTTTTATAGAGCCCGGAAAAATTTTCGGGAACATCCGGGAAGTCGTTTTGATGAGAAAGACCATCGGACAAGTCTATCGAGAGATTTACAAGTAAGTAATTTTAAAATTGAGAAGAAAAAAAAATTAATTTGTTTGTTGACAGAAAACTTGGAGATAAACCTTTGGGCGGATTCTTTAAACTTAGGCAGCCTATGTTAATGATTAAAGACCCGGAGTTGATTAAAGAAGTTTTAAGTGCTAAATTCGATTGTTTTAATTCCAACGATATTAATGTGAGAAGGGACACGAATCCAATTTTAAAAATGAACCCTCTTCTTTCAAGTGGTGCTACGTAAGTTGTTGATTTAAAATATGAAATTACGCGCAAAAATGAAGATCTGAACCAGCATTACTAATTAAGTGTGCAAAAAGGTTCAAATCATTGTGCTGGTGCTCGCCCATTGAAAGCCCCAGTTTACCAGATCGTTTTAACTAGATTTTGTTTCTCTCCCTAAAAGAGCCGTTTTTAGCTTGGTGTTTTTAAAAGGGCCCTTTTTTGCTTGATTTTTGATCTTTTTTTGACACAAGGGGCTCTTTTAACTAGATACTTTGTGGCAAAGAAGGCCCTTTTTAGCATGGATTTTGGTCTTTTTTGAACACGAAGGGCTCTTTTAACTAGATTTTGTTGCTTTTGGACGCGAGCTGCCCTTCCAACTGGATACTATTCCTTTACGACGAATAGGGCCTTTTGAAGCTTGATTTTTGATCCTTTTTGGACACGAGAAACCCTTTAGACCATTTCGTTCCTTTTCAAAAAATTTGATCCTGTTTGGACATGAGGGACTCTTTTTTAACCATTTTATGACTTTTCATATTCCCAAGGGAGGGGGGGGGGCGTAGTGACACAATAACAACAAGTCCGGTTTTTTTTTTTTTTTTTTTTTTTTTTTTTTTTTTTTTTTTTTTTTTTTGTAGAGATCCTAAATTTTTTTGTTTTAAGGGGTTAAATATTTAGTAATTTCAGTGACCTGGCCAATTAGAGTCCATCAGTTTGGCCCTTTTTTTCCCTGAGAGAAAGAGAGGGAAAAAAAAAGGTTAGCTATGTAGTTGATTACTCGAAATCCCCCTTGTAATTAGGGAAAAGTCGTTATTGCAAAAGGAAGGCTTTTACAAGGAACATTTGGTCGTGTGAAACCAATCATTCCTAAAAAATAAAATCCCACCCCTTCGAATATAAGTTAGAATTTTATTTTTCAAAGTTCAAATTTTAGGTGGAGGTCGACCAAATCGGTTTTGACGCCTCTCACGCACGACAAAACCCTCGACGGAATGTTCGACATCACAAGAATAATTTCTCAAGATATGGTGGCGACCATGAAAATCCATCCTTTACTTCCTGTTGAAGTAATGATACATTCAATATGAATATTTAATTTTTTTATTATATTTTAGTGCAAAAAACTCTCAGCGAGATACATTACGAACGTAATCGCCAGCTGCGCCCTTGGAATGGAAACGAGCACTTATAAAAAGGAAAACCCCGAATTCAGCCAAATGGTGTTGAAAATATTTCGAAATACCGTCAAGTCGAATATCGCCCTTCTTTTCGCCCTGTACGCCCCAAGTCTGTCCAACTGGTTCCATTATAGGTGACTTACGCAAACAATTATTTTCTTTTTTAAATTTATTTTTAACAGATTCATTCCTAAAAAGATTTCACACTATTTTATTTCCTTGATATCAAATATGTGCAAATACCGTGTGAAGGAGTCTGTCGAACGGAACGATTTTCTCCAGCATTTGATTAACATAAACAAAGAATCTGAAGCCATTGGCGAAGGGACCGGTACGTGTTATTCGGCATCTTTTCAGAACTTTCAACCTTGAGACATTTAAAATACATTTTTACAAACCCAATACCTAATTAATTATAACTTTCAAGGTTTGATTAAGGTTAAAATCGAAAAAAGATTACTTTCGAATCCTTATGCGAAGGAGAGAAAATGCATTTGCAAAAATTAGGTTAGTACCTCCTAAGGCCTTACCCAGGTTTAAATTTGGTGAAGATCGGTGGTTTTCTTCCAAAATTTCTTTTTTTGGGCAGGCGGAACGCTACCGCGTTCGTAGCTACAAACTCCTAATGCCTTACCCTATATAAGGGCGAATTTAGGTGAATATCGAACCAATTGGACTTTTTATAAACAATTGATTGAACAATTGGTTTTGATTTTTTTAAATTTTACTCCAAAAACAATAGTCAGAAAACATCCTTTTTTGCTTCAACTTGATTTATTTTGAGAGGGAAAAAGGGGGAAACCGTCAAAGCTTTTCATTGTGAAGGAATCTTCTTTTGAAGGGTGTAAAATCCCCAGCATATTCAGGCCGACATGTCCCCTCAAGGTAAAGTAGTCTCTTCCCCTTTTTTTCTCTCTGGAAGCCTTTTTTCCCCTACCTTCCTATATCCTAGTGATTACACAACAATAGGTTTTCCACAATCCTTAATTAAAACATGACACTAATGATCAATTATAACTAAATAAAATAAAGAAACTAGTTCCTAGTTCGATAAATTCACATGCAACTCGTCATATTTCTTTTAAAAGATTGCAATTTTCTTTATTATGAAAAAGGAATATTGTTAAGAGGAATGTTAACTTGGGAAGACTTCACAAAGACTTTTATAATAAGCCAATTAGACTCCCAAAACTTCCAATTACGTAGTAATGAAATCACGACAAAGTATACATAAAATAGAAGCTTCCAAGTCATGATTTTTATTGTTAATTGCGTTAATGAAAATAATTTCTTTTTTAGTATATGATTACGACAAAATAACTTCATATTGCATGACGATTTTATTAAACGGGTACTTCATGTCGAACAGCCCGCTTTATTATTGTTTGTACGAAATAGCATCTAATACGGAAGTACAAAGGAAACTGAAGGAAGAACTAAAAGAAAATAATATAACAGACATGGAGGAATTTTCTTCTGAAAAGATGAAAGACCTTGAATATCTAGAAATGGTGTTGTCAGGTATGGACATTATTTTTTATTTTCATTATTTTAAGTGTTATTTTAGAAACTTTGAGGCTGCATCCTCCAGTTCAGGTGATAACGAGGCTTTGCAATAAAGAGGCCGTTTTGACCAAGGATGGTATCGAATATAAAATCGAGCCTGGGACGCCAGTCACTATACCTATTTTTGCTATTCATATGGACCCGAAGCATTATAAAGAGCCTGAAAGGTTTTTACCCGAAAGGTTTACCGGAGATGCTTTTAAAAGAGATTTCACGTACTTACCTTTCGGAAGAGGGCCCAGAGAATGTCCTGGTTTGTATTTCTCCGCACTTCTTTATTCAGTCGTTTGCTTTCGAATAGGATTCTTAAATACGATGTTTTTCCCTATAAGTTTGATCCTCTTTCTTTTTTAATTTCATATATTTTTGCATACTTGTTCACTTTTTCCTGATTCATATTTTTTTACCTCTAACAACCCCCTTTGACCAAAAAAGAAGAAGAAAAAAGATCTGTTTGTTATGGAAGTGAAACCCCCAAAAGGGAAACTTTTTTATAAATTGGGTTTTTGAACAGTCCTGTTCATTTGGTGGGCAGAATGCTGCCGCGCTCTGTATTGATCTATTGAGAATTTCGAAAATTCCCGTTGATATTTTCAAGATAACATGTTCGTGTACATTTTTATACAAATCGGACCAGAATTGCGGCCGTAAACTTCCTCACAAATTTCCCGCGACGGCCGGCCGGCTTGACAGACTGTTTCATATCCGATAACGATCAACTGCCGGTTTGACTAGACAGGGTCTCTTTGAACTCCCAAAATCTCGAGTTTGAGGGTAATCCACGTTAAATAAAACTTTCTTTTTGAAAAAGTTAAAAGCAGTTTTTCAAACTTCAATTTTTTTCGCATTTAATTTTCTGTTCGGAAATGACTTTAGACCTGGCTCACAACCAACTAACTAGCCTGCCTTTAGTGGAAAACGTCACAATCAATTTATTGCTAGACAGAACAAGCATTCTTTCTGGGTGAAAAACAACCATGGAAATTACAATTTGCGGTCTTGATGAATTTAAAAGTAATATCCTAATTTAAAACTTCATGCAGATTCAATTTCTTATTGTTGACTTTTTTACACGTCAAATCAACGTGGTCGAAGACAGGGAAAAAGTTTGAGTAAACAAGATGAGAGGAACTTAGCCTTAGTTAAAAAGGACTTAAAACTTTTTAACTTCCGTCGTCGTTCCTCCTTTTCCCGAGACATTATCACTTTATATCCTAGAAACGACGCACGTGGGTAGTTTAAAATTTAAAAATCTATTAATAGGAACTGCGTTTATGATTTCTATTGCACAACTGTGATAACTTTTTGATAAAATATCTTTGAATAAAGCGATTGAATTATTTACATTTTTCTTGTTTTTTTGCTTATTAAAGGAGAAAGTCGATTTTCGAAATCAAAATCGATACTTTATTTGTTTAAGTTTATTAAATATTAGTCACGGTGCAAATATGTGTTTGATGATGTAACTTTACATTTTGAGATAAGGAGTTGAACAAAAAATTGAAATTAAGTTGGAAATAGTTTTATTATAAAATTAAGATAAAAATATGTACAATAATACTTTAAGGATAAGGAGATTTTTTTTAAAGTTATTTCGGTGTGGGCCAAATTTTTCGACATTTCCCTTTGTTGAGTTTGTGCTTTGGTGGGCAGGAGATTTTGAGAAGAGGGGCTCGGATGAGGACTGGGTCGATTTTTGGGGCAGACTCGTTTCCGGCGATTCGTAAAGGTTTCGTCTTCGAAATCCAGTCGTTGATATGTATGATCTTCTGAATCTTCAATTTGGGCACCTGCGTCTCGAAGATTTCGACGGCTTTTGGGTCCGGAAGCATCGGCGAAGTTTCGTCCGGAGTAGTCGCCGCCCTCTCCTCCGAAAGATCAGCGACTTTCGCGAAAGTTAAACTCAAAAGAGACAACAAAACGAAACAGAATATAAACGATATGTTCATCCTTCTTTTCAATCTCGAAACTTTTGACTGACTTCATAAACGAGGCGATAACGTAATCGCGCCCCCTCTACAAATTCCCAATATCATTTTTTCCCCCCGATTTTAATCATTTCTAAAACAAACTTTAGGCTGTCCAAATTTTGTGAAAAGAAGAAGCTTCTTCCGGAGAACCAGGGTGGTTTTCGCAGCGGTCGGACACCCTGGATAACATTTTCACCCTTTCGAGCGTTATTAATTTAGCTACTCGCCTTAGAAATCGTAAGGTCTTCACAGCCTTCATCGACTTTAAAAAAGCTTTCGATTCCGTGGACTACAGCTTACTTTTCCAAAAACTAAATCATGTCGGTATCTCTGCTAAGTTTATTAACATTATATCCAATATCTACAGCCCCGATAATATTCGAGTCGACGCGATTGACAAAACTGTGGATTTCAAACTTACTCGTGGCATCTCGCAAGGGGACACTCTCTCTCCTATTTTGTTTGCGCTCTTCGTTAGTGACTTCGAAGACTTTATGAGAAAGAAAGGGCTGAGAGGCGTCGACATAGACGAACAGAACGATTTAATCTGTTTATTTTCGCCGACGACCTGACTTTATTGGGCTTTTCGCCGATCGACTTAAAAAAAACTGAATGCTCTGAAGGAGTACTGTGAGACCAGCAAACTGGAGATGAATGCCGAAAAGTCTCATATGTCAAGGAGGAAGGGTTGCTTGTCGAAAAATCTCGCTTTCCGTTATGACCGGCAACCGTTAAGCATCGTGAAGAGCTATTGTTACTTAGGGGTCACTTTCACCAGCTCAGGGCAGTTCAACGCTCAGCTTGCCCAAAGCACTGAAAAAAATGGGTATCAGCTTCATCTGCCTTAATCCCGATCTGTGTGTACAATAACAATAGCGCGAAGGATACGTGGACGACTCTGTTTCGATCGGTCTCGATGGCTACTGCATTATACGCTTCGAGGATATGGGGCATTATGCATACTGAAGCTTTGGAACGGGTGCAAGTACAGTTTTTCAAGTCCATTCTCTACCTTCCTCGAAACAACCCGAACCACTATAATATACGGCGTGAAATTAGGATTCCCCCTCTTTCGGTTTCAATTTTCAACAGCGCGTTCAGCTTTTGGATTCACATTCTTGAAATGAACTCAGATGGGCTTCCAAGACGATAGACAGCTTAAATTTATTGATGAAGAGTGGAAAAGATACAACTGGGTGTCGTCGATTAAATATTTGATCTCTGAAATGGGTTTTGAGTTCGTTTGGACAAAGCAAAACCCAGACTTGGCTAGGCTCTATCAGGACAAGATTATTAAAAAATATAGACTCTCTTTGTGGAAGATGGACTCAGAATTCAGAACTCTTTTTTCAATAGCCACTACAAATCCTGTTGCTCTTCCTTCGCTCTGCAAAACAACTTCCTTGACTCCAACGACCTATCTCTTTTCCAGAAACGGCTTTTAAGTCAATTAAGGTGCTTCAATGCAGATAATTGCTCATTTTGAATTGCCTATAAAGTAATTTTTGATGCCAAAGACCCCTGTCCCCTTTGTAACTTGGTAGACAATGGATCCCTCTTACACTTCATATGTGCTTGCCCCTCACTTTCCAATTTACTCCTCCAGCACCTCAGCGTAGCTTTTTTCCATAGAATTCTTAATAGAGCTACTCTCAAAACAATTTAACGCTTAGAATCGCCATTTAGTCAATGAACTCTATTACTTTCTCAAAGACGGACTAAAGAAAAGGTCGGTGACGTAGAGGTTTTCAGTACTCCTAATTTTTTAACTATCTATCTTTCTATTTTATTTTTGTATAATTTTGTCTTTATTTGTCTTTATTTTTCATGACATACAATGCTGTTGGCTTTACAAATAAAAACATAATACTTTAAGGCCAAATTTTTCGACATTTCCCTTTGTTGAGTTTGTGCTTTGGTGGGCAGCTGATTTTGAGAAGAGGGGCTCGGATGAGGACACTTTGGTCGATTTCTCGGGCAGACACAAGCATCGCGAAAGTTAAACTCAAAAGAGACAAACAAACGAAACAGAGTGTTTTCATCCTTCTTTTTTTTATCTCGAAACCTTTGACTGACTTATTAGCGAGGCGATAACGACATTTATGTATTTCGCCCCCTCCACAAATTCCCCCGATTTTAATCATTTCTAAAACAAATTAAAGTGCAATAATTTGGATTTTCCAATCTAATAACCATTTGATTCAACATATTTCAACCATAAAAAACAATCTTGAAAAGCCATAAATACGTATAATCCTGAAGTGTGGCCTTATTATAATGGATGGGCCTAAATTCATGAAACACGGTCACAGATGGGGGGTTGGAGACCGCACTTTTTATACGAGAAAAAATAAAAACTGGGACGACTGGGAAATTATACCCAACTAGATGAGAACCAATTTATTTTTATTCCGGAAATTTCAAATTTAAATTAACTCGTAAAAAACAAATTATTAGGGACTTTTTTTTTTATCTGTCTCAATAAAAGTAACGACGAGTAAGCCTCGCGAAAAACCCAATTTTCTTTAGAAATTTTTTTTAACATCTCACAAAGTATATCACACAAATGAAAAAAAAAATCTTCATTCCTACTTTATATTTCAATTTGCAATATCAGTTGTCATGGTAACGGTTTTTTTATCTTTGAAACGGAAAACTTCGTCCCAATTATATGCTTGCTATCAAGTTATCAAGATGTCAATTTATCAAGATGAATGATTTATATTTTTTAGGTGCTCGTTTTGGGCTAATGATGATAAAAATTGCCGTTGTTGCGATACTTCTGAAATTCAAGATTGATCTTCGTGACCCTTCGATGGAACTCAAACAGGACCCGAAAAGTTCCCTCCTGAACACCGCCCAAGGGGAAGTCCTCCTTCATTTCGAAGAAGATTAAAAAACATCAAATTTTCTTTTAACGATTCAATCGAATTTTAATATTTTGTATACTAATTCTAAATAAAATTACCTTGTCAAATGGCACAAAATCAAGTCGAATTGAGAAGAAGTCATGAATTTTGATGTCTTTTTCCCTTTTAAAATTTTACGACTTCGTTTAACCTGGGAAGGGAAAAACTCTTTTGGAGAAAAAAGAAAAGGGGGGGGGTTTAACGACCTGGGCGATAAAATGCGACAAAAGAAAAATAAGCACTGGAGGTTGTACATGTTAACGGGCGCGTGTAAATTGGGAGCAAAGAAAAGGTAGCTTAGGATTAATGACGATTTAGGAAAATCAGGTAACAAAAATTCACTATAGGAAAAATGTAAATTGGGCGCAAAACTGAAATGAGTGGAATGGTAAACTGGGCTCAAAACTGAAATGAGTGCAATAGGCAGTTTTGAAGGGTTTGGGCAGTTTAGGTGGTTTCGACATTTTGGGCGGTTTGGCAGGTAAGCGAAGTTTGGACAGTTTAGGCAGTTTGGACGATAAGGACATTGGAATGATTTGGAAGGTTTTTACAGTTTGGGAAGTTTAGGCAGTTTTGAAGGTCTTGGAGGTTGGGGTGATAAGGATAATTTTTAAAGTTTAGGTAGTTCTTACAGTTTTTACAATTTTGGAGGTCTGGGCAGTTGGGTTGATTTTGGCATTTTTGGCGGTTTGGGTGATTTTGGTGGTTTTGGTTGTTATGGTAATTCGGGTGGTTTTGATTGTTTGGGCGGTTTGGGTTGTTGGGTTGATTTGGGTATCTAATTTTGTTGGTTTGGGTGATTTTGGTGGTAATATTTTCTTAACATGTATTCACTTTTAATTCCTAAACTGGAAATTGGAATGTAGTTTGTTTCAAATGAGTATAAGTTCCACTTTTTGTGCTGCGCCCAATTTACAGTTTTGCTTTTCCATCTTTTGAGCCCAATTTCCATTTTCCTTTATTTATCCTTTGCGCCCAGTTTACATTTTTAACTTATCACTCCTCCTTTTAATTATTATAATCCCACTTCAGGTAGATACTGCGCCCAATTTGCCATGGCCCATGTTATCAATTACGACGTTTCTTACAAAAAAATTTTTGAATCCTTTCTACGAAATCATCCTAAAAATTTAAAACCCTAATAAGATCGAATGTACATACACAAATAAACTGACATGCTTTAATAGAAAAAAATAATTAATTTTACATTTTTTCCTTGTGAAAAAAAAAAAAAATAAAAAATAAATTAATAATTTAAAAAGATGGGAGTCTTCTATATTAATTTCTTCCCTTACAAGAAACCCCTTTTTCTTTTTTAAATCGGCGAATCCTTTATAAAACGCCCGTTTAACCCTTTTTGTTCTTTGTTTCCTTTTAAATACCCAATCGAAAAATCGATTCGATATTAATTTTGATTCCTCAAAGGTTTTATCTTTCTACCCCGAAAGACGAAGGTGAAAAGTGAATGGAACAAATACGAGGAAAGAGACAGGGAAGAGGAAGTTTTCAATATTATCTCATTTTATTGAACTTTTTTCAAGCTTTAATTAAATAAAACAATTATTATTTATATGCAAATTTTTCTGATAGGTAGCGAGATATTAAAAAAAAAAAAAAAAAAAAAAAAAAAAAAAAAAAAAAAAAAAGAGGAAAAAAGCCTTTGAAAAGAAGGTTCTTGTAAATTTTAAATGCTTTGTTTGAAAACTTTTTACCCTCTTACTTACCTGCTTGAAGTTTTAAGTGAAGTTTATTTTTCTTCGCATTGTCTAATGAAAGGGAAGCATTACGGCCTTATTTGTTTTAAAGTAGATTTCCATTAAAATCCATTATTTTGCGATATTAATAATAATTAAAAAAAAAAGCCCATAGCACAGTTTAACACTGTTTATTTTACATCATGTCATGCAAATCTTGTCAAGTTACAAACAAACAAAAAAGAGAGAAAAGCCTCCAATAACCTGCTTTCCTTCAGAAATCCGCTAACAAAGATTACAAGCTTGATGATTTGTGATTGGTGGAGGTGGAGAAACGGATTCCTTCCTTTCGTCCTAAAAGCAACTGGACTGCCGAATTATGTTAGGTTGACTAATGTCAACGTCCTAATGGACGAGTTGTTTTTAGGAAGAAAGGAGATATTCCGATGAAACCTTAAAAAAATATGGAATACCCTGTGACGCATAAAACTTATTATGGACGATATGTTTCAATGATTTTTAAGACGTTAAACATTTTAGCTCGTTTTTAGCGTTTTAAGTCATAAAAATTCATTTGAAAAAAAAAAAAAAAAAAAAAAACATTTTCTATATTACTAGTGTGAGTGGTAACTGGTAAGAGACCCTTTTAGTGAGACGAATTCCTCGAATTCCACTGTTTATTTTTCCAAATAAAATTCTTTCTCTCCTATTTTTAAGAGCTTTTAACGAATTATCAAATTCAATTTTCCATGGAGAATTTATTAAAAACGAGAAAATTGAGATCCGAAGTTTCTAGAATATTACGCATAACTTTTTTTTTTTTTCAAATACAAGGTCACGTGAAAAATTATTGGCACAAAGTAAAATTTTTTGTTGTGCATCTTAATGCATATTTACATATTTACAACGACGTATGAAATTAAACTATCACGAACAATAATGATTATTATTTCAGACTATAATTAGAAGAAGTAATTATAAAATTTAAAGCTCAATAAAACTTAGTATTCTACCCAAAATCAGGTACTCGTTATTGAAAAATAAATGACTAAAATCGAAGGTTGCTGAAAGATGAAGGAGCAATTTGAGCATTTTTTCGATGAGGTTGTCTCTGCCACCATGGGGCGAAGCTAAACTGACGTATCTCTGGTGCAGTTGTATGTGATTGTATGCCAAGCACGTCCAACTTTGAATCTTACGATAAGAGTTCCGTTGTCAGTTTTTCCAGAGGAGGTTAGGTTGCTTAGGCGTACTGCGCCTCTTGCGATTGATGATCTTTCCAAACCACTCTGTAAAGGTACGCTTCGTCCCATGGGCCGCAGCTAAACACGCTCCTCCTTTTCTAGAACGAGGACTTCTAAAGGAAAATAGTATTTGAATGAATATTTTAGTTTACCGGAGCGACATCCACGCCCGGCGAAGAGGGTCGAATCGTTCCCACTCATGTTGCCACTAAATTCTGAATTGTTAGGCCCCACTGCGGTTTCGATGCGTTGTTCCAGGTTCCCACGACTACAAAATAGCAATAAAAGAGATAAATTATCGCTAAGAAACGTACTTCCTATATCTAAAAAGCGCAATGAAAGCCTGGCGGAATTTGTGGTTCATGAAGCAATACGTGATCGGATTCGAGCACGAACTGACGTAAGCTAAAAGCTGAACAAGCGAGATTCCAGTAGTGCCAACGTAACTGTAAACCATTTCAGGACTAAACAAATACCACGTATTTAACACATGAAGGGGTGCCCAACAAACGAAAAATTCAGCGACGACCACAAAAAGCATTCGTATGACCTAAAATTGAGCAGAATAAACAAAAAATATCGTCGTTCAAAACCTACTTTTTTCTTCGCTTCTATACTTTTGTCCATATAATTCGACCTAATAGCATGCCTCGCTATTTTCCAGTCGACATTTTTCGTTTTCGGCCTTCTTTCGTCTAATTTGACCTGAAATCGAAAAAACTGGACTTTTTCTTTTTTTTGCTAGGAGCTTAAATTTAAAGGTTTACCTTAAGGAGCCAAAGTTTTATTGGATTTCTTTTTTTGAGAACTGGTATTGTGTGTGTTTGTGAAATTACTTTGTGGACTGTTTCCGATGGTGTTTCGTCAATGTTGTTGTTGCTCGCTAAAACTTCAGTCATCTCTGGTAAACTGGAAGCACGTTCTACAATTTACATAATTAACTCATAAAAATTGGTATTATAAGTTTTTTTTAAATAAAAAAGGCAAAAGTCTCTGCGAGACCGACCTCAATTTCCCCCTTTCCTCCAGAAATCTGCTGAAAAATGGGCTATTAATAATTAAAATCTTGGCTCTTATTCCGAGGCTTCCCCCTACTAGAGATTTATCAAATATGAAGTTCTGAAAGCCGAGGATATCCGGAGCCTAAAAAATGGGTTCTTCTATCTCGGAATAAACTTCGTTAACTCCAAACTTTCGGTATTGAATTTCCACATTTCTGTATTGGTATGCAGTATTGCCTTGAGCGCCCTCAGGGAAAGAAGTTTGTAACAATTGTTTGAGGAAGTCCGAAAATAATGAGAATACAAAGAATTCGTTTATAAGTGGACACGAAGCGAGTATTGAAGGGCGGAACTGGCCTTCCCAGTCCGGAAGCTGATCGGGCGAGAAATTGCGGTCCTCCTTGAGTTTTTTTCCCCGGAGCGCTCACAATCACTTCCTCCTCCGTCTTCTAATTAGAGCTCAGGACATCAAGCGAGCGACTCGGCCTGGCGAGGGGGGAGAAAAGACCGCATGAAGACCAAAGCGTCCCGCGAAGGAGATTGACCGACTCACGCGCCCCATTCAAGGTCACGTTTCCAATACCTTGAAACTCTCTATGTTCGCCTATATATTTTTTAATTAATGCAATGAATATTAATTTGTGAAAAATATAAATTACAACGCCTTATTTGAATTAGTTTTACCATTTTTGTTTATAACAAGAAAAATTAGCTAAATTTTTAAAATTTTAATTCACAACTATAAAGTTCATAGTCATTGATTTCCCGCCAATAGCAAGTAAGTAATCTACTATATTATTTAATTCGGGGGTTTTGCTTGGCAGAGCGGAACGCTACCTCGTTCTGCCTGTATTCTTGCCATATGAAATCTCCTCTGTTGGCACGGACGTAGCCAAACGTCTTACACAAATATTTGAAACGTATAAAGATGCTACTCATTGCCTCAACCCCCTAGGAGGATCATTTCATTCGATAGAGAAATAAAATAACTTCATCCATTTTTAATTGAAAATTGATAAACAGGCTCGTAGCGCTCAAAAAATAGTTCCATATAAACTTTACAGATAGTCGTAATTTGTCCTTTATGGTAGTTGAAGCGTAAATATTTTAACTCGATCATCGCCCTAGGGAGCGGGAGTTTGGCAAGTCGTACATCAAAACTCCCATAAGGGACATGTTTCCTCCATATACGTGATAATTTCAATTTTAATTAAATTTCCAAGAGGACGTCGATAATGCACAAGTCACCAGTCTTGTCCTTCCCGGACAAATAAAAACTACCCCCTTGAGAAATGAAGGCTTCTCGTCGCTCCAGTGATTTACTGGAAACCATAAAACATTTATTTTTTGTCATTTCTAATTATATTTTTATAGATTTCCATTGTTTTATACAAATAAATCTTGATTTGAAATTTTCCCAATTAGTTGCATCAGATTCGCAATTTTACGCCTTAGGAATTAAAAATTACGAAATCGATCACAAGAATTTTTCTTTTGGTGCCAAGAAAAGGTGAAGAAAAAAAATTGAAAAAGAAGGCTGAGTTAATCTTTAAATAAATTACAAGTTATATTCCGGAAAAACTTTGTTTTCAAGTGCTTTTTGATGTTTCTAGTCGGAAAAAACGTTTCCTTGTTAAAGAAACAATTTTTTTTTTCTTCTTTTAAATGTATAAACTAATTTCGCCGAATTGTACCAATTAACCATTAAGGCCATTCTTAAGCAATACATTTCATTCTCAAGACATCCCTTTGTTGCGAATATTCCAAGTACCACTTAGTAAATTACGTTTCTATCCGAATTAGATTTACGAGGTGTAACGAAACTGTGACAGTTAAGTATATTATTGTCAATGAGAAGGATGTCTCTCAGTCTAAAATCCTTCGTTAGACAAAATGTTTCATTCAATTCAAATCTTTTAAAACACTCATTTAAAAACTTAATAAAAATAATAATTTAATCATAAATAAAATGCATATTCCTAAAATTAGGAGGAGATTAAACTCTGTCGAACATCGGCTTAGTAACAGCTTTCAGCCTTAGTCAAAGCCAATTCACTAATCAAGTAAAACTCATGACTAAGATCTTGAGAAATCAGTTTTAGGCTATAATTAAAAATTAACTTTGATTATAAACTTATAAATATTTAAATTTCTTATAAATTCGGAGCTCTACAGACCTCTCCACAAAAATGCTAAATATTACCCCCTCACTTCTCACTACAGTCCGCCACCCTCCCTTCCTTAACCTATAATTGGTGTAAAGTTGTAGATCGGACCAGTAGCACGCGAGTATGGCTCCTCAAAAATCGTTCTTCACCAACTACTAAAGGAAGATTTGGTGGAAAATTGAATGAAAGTTGCAGCCATGATAAAGTTCACAAAACAATTAGATCACCGAAAAAGTCATGTCTGATAAAGACCAAGGGTTGTTTTAACCCTAGAAACCCTCGACCCCTTTTCAACCCTCAACTTCTTCTGAGACAGTATAAACACATTTTTTTGCTACTAAGAGGATTATAAGGCTTTAAGATCTTGTAGCCCTATAATCCTCTTATTAGCAAAAAATGTGTTTCTACTGTCTCAAAAGAAAGTTATATTTAATTTATTTGCGAGGTACAAGTTTTCAAATGATGGAAAGGTCGTAGGGTGGTATTCAGTCAAAGTTATGAGTCGACCCAAAAGTAAAATTTCGTTTTTTCAGCTTTTATCGATTTAAAAATTTTCAGGGACTTTGATCATCAATATTTGGACTTTTCAACTCGATCGGTTCTCAGGGATCAAACAAAGGAATTGTCCCTTTTGGGTTGATGGTTCACTCTCTTTTGTAAATAAATACCTTGATCGTTCATTGGGTCACTCGGTTTAAAATTTTCCATAAAAATCGGTGCTTTAAATCGTTGAATGTAAAACTTTTAATCAGACGCGTTGTTTATTTTGTTTCGTAGAAGTTAAGGAGCTTCCTGAATCTAAAAAGCGATAGATTGCCTCAGGGAAATGCGATACGATCCGAAAATTCCCCGAGGAGGTTTTCCATTTCGTCCGGACGAAATCGATCGGAATTTCGAGTATTCCTGAAAACGAGGAAATCTCCGCGAGTCCAGCCTTCCGTCGGGTTACCGGTTTGACCTTGCGAGTCGTTAAAGGTCGCCCCTACCCTCTTTCTAATCACTTTCCCTAAGCCGTCCGCTGCACCTCGGAACTTGTGTACACTCAACAGTTGTTGTCGTGCCTATTGGATTGAAAACATCCCAACCAATGTGAGTAAACAATAATAAATCCTATAGAGTTTTTAATTAAAAAAAAATTTTTTTTTCTTAGCTCTCTCGACCCATTGACTTGAAATTTTCAGTGCGTTTTCACATCATATTAAAGAAAATTATCGCCAAATTTCTAGTCAATTGGAGGACAGGGAGCTGAGAAAATGGAATTTCTATACTTTTCCTCAATTTCCTGAAGAAAATAACGCTTGATATGTAGTTAAATCTTAACTGTAAAGTTAAATATTTGTTCAAACACTACCTTTGCCTATGTACCAGGTTTGCTACTCACCATGATTGATTAATGATTATTGAACTGGAAATTCATAATAATTACCTCGAAGTAACCCTCTTTGTGAAACAGTTGAGTCCAAATTAGTTGTTATCTCAATTGTGTCGTTCCTTCCATCTGTAAATAAACAATTACATGTACTTAGCTTTATTGCCACTAAAACATAATGATCTAGCTGTTATATAATGAATTTTCAACATTATCGAAATAAATTGTCATTCTGAAATAGTGTTATCTTCAAGGGCTTTTATCGACTTATTTTAAAATAGAACAGTGTCAAAAATCGACGAAATTTCATTTTAGCCAATATTGAAACCGCATTTTTTCAATTTCCTTTTTAATTTCCTTTTTAGAGTCAGCTTTATTATTAGAGGGAATATTAATCCCCTATTAGATTTTGAGATTATTGACGAAAGGGTGGAAACCAGTGGAATGTTTTAGGCATTAAGGAAGGAGGAAATCAATTTATCATTAACTATGCCTTTTTTTTTTCTTTCCTAAAAGAAAGAACAAAAAATCTTAGCTCTAAAAGCTGCATAAATAGTGGACCATGGTGAACCATAGTGACTGGTTCAAAAACGAAATCCAAATTGGTCTGTAAAACGGTCACAGTTTTTCGAATCTCTCGATACTTGGCCATAGTTTGGCACCCAAGAGGTACCTACTTGAATTTTTTTCAGAATTTTCTGATTCGAATTTTTTTTAATGAGGAATTAAATAATAAAAATCGGTTTTTTGCAGATAAAGCCCTAATGTGTCGAATTGAGAGCTGAAATCAGGCAAAAAGTTCTTATATAGAAACATAATGACATGCCTCGACTTAGTACGCTTGGGGGCGTTTTTTCATACCATACCCTTTGTACTCCCTAGAAATTTTCAGGAATTCCCAGTATGAGAAATTCATTTTGAACAAAACTTAGTCGTATGTAATGACTAATATGTATCTTCTTTTGAACTCCTTCTTAAAAATTTAATTTTCTTTTAAGGCTTATAAGTAATTGTTAGCAGGAGGGCTTAAAAATGAAAATGCTGTAGGATTTGTTTAAATAAAATACACAGGTTCCCTTCCTTTTTTGTTCACATGCCACACAAATCCGCACCCCCGTGGAATTTATTTTATCTCAATAAAGCTTTAAAGTACTAAAAGGGACCATTTTAAAGGATTTACCCTCAATTGGGATTTGGGATTTTTTTTTGGGCAAAGATGCTAAAACCGTTCATGACAAAATAACCAAGTCTTTAATTTTACAATGACAGACGAGGATGCAGATGACAGGCTCCCCCGCATTTTTTCGTTGAAAATTAAAAGACCCACGCGTTGTATGAGATAGGACATAGTTGAATTCGGGTGTTTGTGAAGGTAAAAAGTGAGGGGTATTCTGAAATACAAATTCGCATGTGTAATCTAACCCTGAAATTCGTAAATACACCTGACCTCGGGTCAGTGACAAAAAATTCCGCTTCCGAGATTTAGAGTGGCAATTTCGAACGTCACAACGTTCCTCCATTATCATTTGAACGAAGTGTAGCTCTCCAGGATTTAGATTGTCTTCATATCCTCTCTAGTGTGTCCAGTGAAGATTTTGAAAGGACACGATTTTTACACATTTGTTAACTATAATGGCTATAGTCTTTTCAGGATGGTGGCTTTTGAAGATTTAAAGGATCCACTGGCCGATTATGTTCGGGAGCATAGATTACCAGGATTGATGCCTGTCGGAGACATAAAGGTTTCCCCTCCGGGTCTTGTAATGCCGAGGGAATTTTCGAAGTACGCCGAAAGAATCAAAAACTTCATCGTCAGGCCAGACGACGTTTGGGTTATATCGTACCCGAAATGCGGTAAGAAAAGCTCTTTATTATAAATTTAAAAAAAAAAAAAAAAAAAAAAAAAAAAAAAAAAAAAAAAAAAAACCAATCAAAACTTTTAAACGCGTTTTCATCCACTTGAATTTCGATCATGGATAAACATTTCAGTTTTACGGTGTCTAAAATTTTAGTTTGCAACCCCTTTAATGGGTGTAAATTCCAACATTGCTTCTCTAGCTGTTTACCTTAGAATAAACTAAAACCAATCTCCTAATTTTATACTTAAAGAAGAGACCCACTCATTTCAGCCCACTAAGCAGTTTCATAAAACCCTTTACTTACCGATTTTTTTAAAATTTGATTTTTTTTAGGGACAACCTGGACGCAAGAAATGGTCTGGCTAATAGGGAACAACCTCGACTACGAAACCAGCAAAAACAAGCTTTTACTTCAAAGGTTTCCGTTTCTCGAGTAAGTGAGGTTAAATTAACCGTAATGACCATGACCTTCAAGATAATCCAATTTCAAAAATTCACCTGATTACCCTTTATAATTTAATTTACGACGACTTTGCGAAGGGAGAGGTTCCTGACTTCTTGAATCTCTTGACTAAGTTTTCCTCAAAAAATGATTTACTTTTAGGGCCGTCGCGATTATTTCGGACGACCAGCGAGGCATCTCGGGAAATGAAGATGACGAATGGGTCTTCAACGCCGACACGATTTCTTACGTCGACGAACTTCCGTCACCAAGATTCATCAAATCGCATCTACCTGTCAGTTTGCTTCCTGACCAAATATGGACCGTTAAACCAAAGGTTTGTCTAATTTCAAAATAAAAGACCGCTTTATTAATCAAATAAAGACATCCAAAAAACGATCTAAAAGTTGGGACATGTCAAAAACAAACGTTTCCCATCCAGATATTTATCGCGTTTACTCTTTTTCGGCTACAATGATAAATGGACTGTCAAAAAAAATTACACTTTCCGTATAAAACAAACAAATAAATCTGCCAAGTTCGAGATTTATTAATAAAAGTGAAAATTTTGCAAATACTCGCTGGTACTACTTCGCTTTTGAATTAGTTGCTTGAATAATTTTGAACTGTTGAACTTGGACGACGACATGCCACCCTTTCATCATTAAAGGCAGAGTATCTGATGGGTTTCCTCGTAAGCATCACCAATCCAATCCGTCACAATCAGCTAGTTTTATACAAGGTTTTCCTCTTTTGTTGGGACTACCTACTGATTACGTTTGGTTTTGTTTTAAATTATTCAGAGAGCTGCGGCATATTTGGAATCTAAAACCTTATCTGCCCTTGGAATATGGTAATTTACAAAACGAAACCCAAGATTCAAGTTTAAAAGGCGTACGAGATAGGTCCTGAGGGTGCACTTTTATTTTATCATGTGGGGTGTTCATGGGTTATCACTGACACAAAATGATTCACTTTTCATCCCATTAAAAGGGTGGTACGAGCAGCGACTCAACTCAATAATTAATAAAGACACGTTTTCTCAGCTCTCTGTTGATCTATTTACTTAAAATTAATCACAGATATTCTTTCATATGATGAGAAGAACACCTTCAAATTTCAAGTCGATCGGTCCACAGGGAGCTTAGAAAACGCAATAACTTTTTTTGGTGGGGTTTCCATTCTCAAAATTACGTCTACTACCTAGTCGATTTTTCCGCTGTATACTGTATAAGAAGGATGAAATGTCAAGCGATAATTAATTTTGGATTTAATATTTACATTTTTTGTATTTTCCTTGTTTATGTTGTAATTTATAAACTCGCCTTTGTTTTTTTTTTTTTTTTTTTTTTTTTTTTTTTTTTTTTTTGAGAGCGAAAAGTTAATTATTGAGGCGAAAAAGAGTGGTTTTTGTTTTGGGTTTTTAGGTAGATTTCTTTCAGAAAATCTACCTACTGCAATGTTTTTTGGAGCAACTAATAAAAAAATTAGGATCCGGGATTGTTTTAACCAACTCAGTTTTGACCCGTGGAAAAAAAAAAAAAAAAAAAAGTTTCCAACAGGTTTTTCATATAAAACTTTTTCTATTTTAGATGATTTACGTAACGAGGAATCCGAAGGACGCCGCTGTCTCATACTACCATCACCACAGGCTTTGGAACGGATATACCGGCATTTATCCTCTATTCATGCAGGCTTTCTTGCAGGATAAATGTATAAATTGAAAAACAAATTGGTTACCTTAGTATAAATTACAACTTTTTTTTAGTGGTCTACAGTCCATTTTGGGATCACGTTATAGAATACAAAAAACTTGAAAACCAAGAGCCGAACCTTTTAATCAATTCTTTTGAGGAAATGAAAAAGGTAATCCGTAATCTCCCTATTATTCTATAGAGAATCCCCATTGTTCCTGTTTATACGTTGAAAGTTCCTTTGTTAAGTTAAAATGTAGTAGGTACCTATTGGATGTAAAGATTTTTTTTTTTTTTTTTTTTTTTTTTTTTTTACCCTTTGGTATTTCAGGACTTGAAAGCTGTAATACGAAAAACGGCGCGATTTCTGAACAAGCCTTTGACAGATGAACAAGTTGACAAACTTTCGGATCATCTGAGCTTTCCTAAGATGAAAGAAAACGGCGCCATCAACGGAGAGGAGGTGATCAAGGAGGTGAAACAAAGGCACGGCCTCGACGCCTCCGACCCAGAGCTTAGCTTTATCAGAAGAGGACAGGTCGGCTCTTGGAAAGAAGAAATGACTCCGGACATCGCCAAACAGTTCGACATTTGGACCGAGAAAAGGACAAAAGGGACCATCTTGGAAAGCAAACAAAACTGACTTCCGTCCTCTCTTATCATTGTGATTCTTTAATTTTACTTATCTCACATATTTTAATTATTTATTCATTGTATTATATTATATTTTAATCACATTATTGTCAAAATTGGATTTTAATGGAAGTCCCTTTCTTTCAAACATAAAATATGTCAAATAATAGGCTTTGAGTATTGTTTTATGAAATTAGAAAATGAAAGCTTTTGGTGTTTGATGACAAAATTTCTCGTAGCATCAAAGAGAAGATTAAATAATAAGAAACCCTCAGGGAATTTCGTAAAACTGGAATTTTCTTAAAAAGTGGGCTCTCCATTGGCGTTGCGGAACCTCCTAAGACCATACTCTGTATAATATTACGGTGAAAATTTAGTGAAGATCGGACCGGTAGCACACGAGTAAGGTATTTTTCCCAACAAACGCCAATAAGGATCTATGTATTGAGATATTCGAAAATTCACTGAAATTTTCAAGATAATATTATTTTGAAGATTATTTGTGTAAATTTTTACAAAGATTGGACCAGAAGGCAGAATTGCAGCGGAAACTAGCAGAGAGCCATCCATCTTCGACTCATCATCTTTTTGGTAAGGTCTTCTAAAGCGAATGGGGACGTATGAGGAAGTTTTTGAAGCTAGAAATTCTAGCAAGTTTGCTACCTACTTTGTCAAGTTGATTTGACATCAGAAGTGGAATTAAAAATAGGTATTTTTGGAGAGCTGGTTAGTCCGTTTGAAATTTGAAAGTATAAATTCGAGATTGATGAGCAAATAGAAATATGCGAAGGCCAAAGTATCTTCAATGTTGAGGGGGAAAAAGTAGTGAACCAAGGGGACGGAGAAAGCGTCAGAAAAGTATTGACGTGGCTTGCAAAGTACAATGAGTCGCCAATAGAGCTCACTGGTGTTTGAAACCCTCCTACCGGCTTTTTGTTTATTCGAGAAGAACCTTCCCTCATCACCTCAGTTGTTCTTCACGTTATAAAATCGTTTTATATTAAAGATTTAATTTTAAGTTAATTTCGATTTTGGAAATTAAAATGAGCAGAAAAGAACCGCTTTCGCAATTCATCCAACAGATCCATGGCCGTCCGGTCGTTGTTAAGTTGAACAGCGGCGTCGACTACAGAGGTTTGTTTGAATATTTTATCGCTTATTGTAGCTTTCTTCGTTTTATTATGTATTCATTTTATCATTCAAATCATTGTTTGGAACGTTTTAATTATAAAATTTGTTGACTTTCGTCCCACCATTGAATGATGAATGCTCTTTTCACAATGCCTAAACGGCTCAGTAAAACATGAATTTTTAAAGCTTCCTAAAGTTATTAGGACTTGGTTGTTGTTCTTTAAAGCTGGGATTTCTGATGCCAACAATTTTTTTTTAAAAGGTCAATGATCTATCAACTATCATAGCAAGGTACAACTATCTTGCTGGTTAGCGATCTAGAAGAGCCAGCCACAATTTAGCTAGCTAGATAGCATTTTCTCTAAAACTTTTACGAAATAAACTTTTTGATTAGATGAAGTTTTCCCTCCTTAGGAGGTCTAAATTGAAAATTCGGTTTTTTTTTTTTTTTTTTTTTTTTTTTTTTTTTTTTTTTTTTTTTTTTTTTTTTTTTTTTTTTTTTTTTTTTTTTTTTTTTTTTTTTTTTTTTGTCGCTTCGTAGCTCAAATACGTTTGGTCCAACAATAAATTCGATTAATTCAAAATGGTAGGAAATTCAAAAGTCTTTAATTTTGTGCTTAAAATATTTCCCCCTACTACCTACGGTTTTCCAGATATTGCCGTAAAACTGAATTCGCTGAGGCGAAACGGCATGGGTTTCAGTTCGGGACCAAACCCTACACATTCCCGCAGAGAGAAAAATAAAATACCTTTTTTTTTTTTTTTTTTTTTTTTTTTTTTTTTTTTTTTTTTTTTTTTTTTTCTTTAAATTATATATATATAATTAATTGTCCTTTTCGAGGCAAATAGTAGATTTAGAATTTCCAGTAGATTGACTGGACTTTCCGCTCAGATAAGCCCAAGTGAATGTGAAGGAGATTATTTTATAATATTCGATAAAAGGATATGAATATGTTTGTTAAAACTTGTTTTTAGGAGTCCTCGCCTGCCTGGACGGCTACATGAACATCGCTCTCGAACAGACAGAAGAATACGTGAATGGGCAGCTAAAGGAAAAATACGGTGACGCTTTTCTTCGGGGGAACAACGTACTTTACATAAGCAGCCAGAAACGACGTTTTAATTGACATTTTTTCGCCTTTTTTTTTCTAACCTACTTTGTACATTTTCCAGCATTTGTCAAATAAAAATCTTAAATACTTTAACGTTTTTGCCGCCTTTTTCTCCGTTTCTATTTAGATTCTTTTGAATTTAAAGTATGAGACGTTTTGGTTGATATGGAGTGAAGTCACTCAAACAAATCTAGGTAGTTCTCATTTCATATTTGAAAATGTTTACAAAATCGATCAGGACGAAAAAAAAGTCCGAGTTTGAAGCACCAGAGAGAGAAAAATTGAACCCATTATTTTTCACAGTTTAACAAGCTTCATAATTCCGAAACACTCATCCCTAGAGGGACCAAAAGAAAGAAAAAAAAATTTAAATCCCCGAGGCGCTGGAAAGCAAGGAAATCCTTAAGATCCTAATCCTCCCACATTCTTTTCTCGTCACTTTGATCGACGTGAATCATTTTACTCTTTCCTTTATTTACACTTCAGTCTTCAAAACAAAATCAGAAGTCTGTTCTGAACACAAATTGCTCATTTCTGTACTCAAATAAAGGTTCTGTGCCAATTTTCGATCGCCTCCATCCCCTAAGGGGGATGCAATTATGACTTATGAGTAAAACTTGATTCCAGAAATTTTAGAATTTTCAGACACGATGTAACAGTCGATAGATTTCAAACGAAAATTTCTCTAAAGTTACAATCGTTTGAATACCTACGAACGACATTTTAGTGATTTCTGACTCTTAAAATTGATCACTCCTAGAAACCTCCCTCTTTGGAGTACGGAAAGAATGGGTTTCTTGAAACGTTTCAAGAAAAATCGGGTACCATTCATTGAGTTCTGGTTCCTCCCTTAACTTTTCCGAAATAAGCCCCGTCTGGTCTCCCCGAATGCATAAAACGTAGAACTTAAGGAGGCTTTGAAATTCAAATCTCGATAGAAATTTTGTAACTACCTATCCTAATTTAAAGGACAAGGTTCTCAACTTGTTTCTAGTTTTTAATTCCCCTTCTAAATTATGAGATAGTTACATAGGTGGAATATCCCTTTTCTTTCCAAGCGCGTTTTCCTTTTCCCTTAAACTTCATAGTGAGCCGGACAGATAAGGAGCTTTTCTTTTTTTAATAACTCAAAAATTCTATTATTTGTGATGAAATCCCTTTGTCAAACCAGCTTTACTTTAAGCAAACTCCTCGAACTAAGTTAGATAGACTGTGGTTTAAAGCTTCAGTTACCTACCCTCATTTCGTTACTTTAACCTAAATTAGTCGTAAGGTGCTTGTTTTTTTTTTTTTTTTGTTTGTTTGTTTTTTTTTTTTTTGTTTTTTTTTTTTTTTTTTTTTTTTTTGTCGATTTCTCCCCCATTGAAAAATTTGGGAATGAAAATTTTTCATTTTACACAATGAGACTTTCATAAACTCTTAAATTAAGGAGATGTTTGTCAATTTCTCCCCTTAATCACGGGAATCCATATCCATCCCAACTACAGTTTTTAAGCGCAGGATCAAAACGTTCATCATATTTCAATTTTTTGGGCCAAAATAGGGGGGGTTTAAGATTTAACTTTTATTTGTGCTCCTTGGTCCAAACGAGATAGCAAAATTGCTTTTCGGGTCGAAAACTTATTTTTGTGAGTTTATTAAAATGCTTCTCAAACTTACAATTTCGTCTAAAGGAGCAAATATTGAACAAACAAAAAATCGATCCGGAGCCCATTTTAAAGTCACTTAATTCAAAATGCCGCAGATACGCCCGAAGCTGTCTAACCCTAGCGGATGTAGGGAGATGAGGTTTGCGATAGAAAAGATAAATGATCCACCGCTTTTTGTTCACAAGTTGCCCAAACAGAACAATACGTTTTAATTCAGACGGAACATAGAAGGAAATGGATTTTCGTTTTTCTCAAAGTTTAAGTGCTCATAAATAATTCGCTTACGCTAAAATACCACGAAACTGCACCTGTTTCCACCAGAACAACCCGTTCTTTTAAGAGCTTCTTTTTTATTTATAAAAAAAATGGCTGAGCTCCAACAACGACATTTAAAACAATAATTTAAATTACCTGCTTCACCAAGAGCAAAAGGATAAACCATTTTGAAAACTTTTTATTTTTTTTTTCACGACTTTTTAAAAAAAATAAAACTTTCAAAAAGGTTAATTATGTTATTATGTAATAAATATTTTGTTTACACTGAAATTGTATCTTTAAGAAGTAAAAAAATAATTATTAATTTGATACTTTATTTTCACTTCTTTTTCTTTGATCTCTTCGTTATATTAAAAAAAAAAAAAAATAAAAAATAAAAAAAAGCGTGTAAATTAAATTGAGCTTACATAAGTTGTTCCTTTTGATGCAGTACGAATTGTGCTGAATTTCTCTTTGAAGTCCTTTCCAAAGTTTTGAAACAATGAGGGAGTAGGCGAGCGACATTATGAGCAAAGGAATGAGAAGCAATATCGTGTCCAGAAATAAATTGTAGACGCGCTCGCTGTTCGCGGTCGGCCATTCTTCTCGACATTTATGTCTGTCTGAAAATAAAATAAGAAATAGGCAGACAATTCAGATCTCAACAAAGTATTGAAGTATTTGTCCCCAAGACGTGACGGGGGGCGTCCCCTTATTCCTTTTGCCGATCACGTCTTTTGAGAAAGTAATCGAATTTTTAGCGACCACATCGATTTTGCGTTTCTTTTCCTCCAAACATATTTCAGCTGTGGAAATCTTCGGAGTTATTTGAAACATGTCAGGCATGAAATAAATGGATTAGAGCATTCTCCTTCGATTCCTTTCTCCCTTAAAGTTAAGTTCCTGATAAGAAAATAAATAATATAAATAAATAAATAATAATATAAATTCGTAAAAAATAATTGACCCTAAAGTTTATATTCAATTCGAAAATTCAGTCATAATTGAGGTAACAATGAATGTCTCCTTTAGAAAATACGAGCAAAATAAGCTTCTTTTATGTTTGTTCATTCAAATAAAAATTTCAAGCTTGAAGCTCTTGAAGAGGATTCAAGAGCGAAACAATGACAAAAAGAAAAAAAATCCGCTAAAAAAAATCAGTTTCGGTGAAATGGGAGATTGGATTTGTTGGAAATTATTGCCGACGAAGATAGAGATAACGAAGTTACTATGGAATCGCTTTAGCCCAAAATGGTGGCTGTTGTATTATTAAAATATTTAACCGCTCGGAAGAAAAACAATTTTTATTTTATTCAGTCGTAAATCGAGTCTATTTTCGAAAGATTGAGTTTATACCAAAAGAGATCTTTGGCGATAAGTAAAAAAAATCGTTTCCATTTTTCAGTGACGAAAATATTCGGTTGAAATTGGATTTTGTGAAAGTGAAAGAGGAGAGTTCGGGGGCTTGATAATGTTACGTTCTTTGATCCTTACCTCGATCTCGCATCGCTTTCAGCCTTGAGACGAACAGAATCGGAAGATTCCAGACTAAAGAAGAGAGCCAAACGACCGCGATCATTTTGTAAGCGTGGAACTGCGTTTGCCATCTTCGTGATTTGAGCGGACGGCAAATGGCGAAATATCTTTCCAATGAGAGTGCCACTAATGTCCAGACCGCAACCGAAACTGATACAGCTGAAATGTTTTGAATTGTAAGACTTAACCTATACCCAAGTATATACAAGGTGTGCCAGCTCCCATCCTTTTGACCTGACGGAAAAAAGTATCCAAGTAAACTCCTCTTTGATTCGAGCAAGGAATCGATTGCCATCAATAAATTAATGATCCGACGTACAGGATCCTCCAGAACGACCTTAACTTTGTTATTTTAAATACGAACCCTATTTTTTGACGATGGATTTCCCTTAGTTTTACTTAGAACACTTTTTTGGTAGGACCAAACGCCAGCCTATTGAGATGACGAAAAAATAAAAGTTTTCAAGTAAACACCGCTTAATATATTTTAGCGAGGAATCGATTTGCATCAATAAGTTCTGGGTCTGATTTACAGGGTGATCCTGAATGACCCTACTTAACAAAGATTTGTCAGAAGTAAAGGGGAAGGTCCTAAGGTCAATTTTAAAATACTAATTTTCTTCGTAGTTTTCAGCTAAATCTACCTACCAACTTTCAACCCAATTTAATCGAGGATGTTTGATGAGATGTTTGCTCGACCTGTGCCCTGCCATGCCTACAATGATGTATGCAAACCCATGTTTTACAAGAAGAAAGCAACGTACATAAAGGATGCTTCCCGGGCTTATTAACAAGAAACTAAATCGAAAATTATTTATTAGTTACCAAATTAAACTTTCACACAATTTTTTCTTTAATTTAATTTCTCTCAGTGCAAGTTCCAAAATCGAACTGAAGGCACCTTTAAAATGAACTAATAAGATTAACTAATTAATTAATAATTAAATTAACAATCAACAAGTTTTAATTGAAATGAGGGAACAATCATACTCCGAGAATATAAACTGAAGAGAATTTAAACGAGCTTTGCATATTTGAATCTTTTGAAGGGTAAAGAAAAACCTCAAAAAGCTCCTTCATTTTAAAACGATCGTGATAAGAACACCTTTACCACGACTCATAATAAATTAGGGTTTCGCGTGCATTTGAAGCATAGTTATTCAAATAATAAGGTAGACGAAGGAGTGTCGAAATCGCCGGAGAAAATCATAAAATACGCAAGAAGATCAAGAGAGATTGCCTTACCTTGGAAATACGGTATAAGTTTACACATCAGCGCACCGAAAACGAAATTTCTCAGGATCTGCCCTATGAGGGTGAACGGCATACAAAAAACTCCAAGCAATATATCTGCTATCGCCTGCAAAATTCGTTACCTTTATTAGAACGTTTTTACGCCAAAACATAGATGATAAAATATTATGACTTTTTATTTCAATGGATTTGACATCCATCTACAAATCTAACAAAAATTATGAATAGCTTTCGGGGTGAATATGGTCAATGGCAGGTGGAAATAGACTTTTTGAGGAAACATGTGGAGCATGCTTCTGACAAGTACTATATTATCTGAAATGGTTGTTTATTCGATGTAGGTTCGTGCCCCCTTATGATTGTTTACATGAAAAGCTCCTAGCTATTTTTTCAAAGGCAATTTACTCTCATCTGGAATGGCGCCGTCGGTGTATTCACCTTAGAGCAATCTTATAAAATGGGGCTATTTTAGGAAAATAAACATAACTTCTTTATTCATCACAATGAAAAAGTAATGAAAAAAAATATCGCGAACGAACGTGGCTTGCTTGAAACCGCTACTCTTATTTACGATGTCCTCGTGAATAAAAACAGGAAATGTTATTCCCTTTTAGAGCGAATAAAAAAGTAGAAGAGTTTTTCTTGAGATAAACTCGTTCAATTTTTTTTCTTCATATGAAATTATTGCATGCTTTTTACCAATATTCCCCCTTTAGAGTTTGGCTTCAAGATCAATTTGTCGTTTGAATAACCTATACGAAGGCTTTCAACGATATCCTTTCAATGTAATGAAAAAATGTATCTAAAAATTTATGCTGAAGAATTTTATGAAAACTATTTATTCCGAGAAGCGTTGAAAATAGAATAAAATAAACAACTTTTAAAGTTAAAAACGAAGTTTTTAGAATATTAATGAGCTATTTTATTAGTCACCATCTAATTTTAGTTCCTCAAGTTTATTTTAAAACATTTTCTTTTTATTTAAATTCTTATTTTCCACATGAAAATCCAATTTTTATTTATTTTAATGTTATCATAATTTTATTGAATACCCATTTTTAAGTAGTCGTGTAAAAAGTTCAGAAATTCAAATTTGTCTCCTTAAAATTTTATGATATAATTATTTTTTAGTGTAGGAATAAAAATGAGAGTAAGTAAATAGTAATCTAAATAGTAACTTCCAACCTCCAGAGACTAGTCTGCAGTGTACAGATTGCAATCGTAATAATGCTTGAGGGTAAAATGGTCCTTTTAGACGGGTAATTACGGTAAATAATTCCGGTTGAAATACACCTACCATACTCCCTTGGCAGCAAGAATGTATTATTCCTTTCGCCTTCATACACAGCTATAAATAAATTAAATTTTAGGCGCCAGAAGAAATGGGTGAATTTGGCGAGCAAGGGGATGAATTGAAACCTCCCGAAGGTCCATATGAGTCGATATCGCAGTATCAGATCCCATGGGATAAGGACACGAGGAAAAAGTTTTTCAGCCGTGACGCGGGCCATGTCGTGTTGATAACGAACGACGAATTATCAGAGAAGCATTTAGAAGAGATCAAAAATACGGTGAGTTTGAAAGAAAACCGCGTTTATAAAAGTAGATACGATAGATACAACGGTAAGTATATCATCGAAGCTTTAAGAAAAGCTCCAGTACACGTTCAGCCTAAGAAAAAAGACAGTTACGTAGGAGAAGGCGAAGAACCTCCTCCAGACGACGAAGGAGCTGAAGAAGAAGAAGAAAAATACGAAGGAGACGATGAATTAGAAGAAGATGAAGAATTCGACGAAGTGGAAGACGACATGGAAGAAGATTTCGCTCTTTTAAATTTCGACTCGGATTCCATCGACTCGACTGAATTTTTCACTTCTCATTTAAAAAAAGGGAAAGAACCTTTATCAGAGAAAGACAAACTAATTTTAAATCGTATTCAAGAAATGGACATACAAGATGCCAGAAGAATCAAAAATGACATCTTCTTATTGGATAAGCTACTTGGAAATTACTATAGGAGAAATATGATGTACGAAGGAGAAGAACTCGAAGAAGAGGAAACCAAAGAAGAGCAGTTAGAAGATGACCCTATCAACGTCTTTCCGCTCGAAAAAGAAGGAGAAAGAGTCTCAGTTATCGAATATTACGAAGATGGTGAAGATCTAAGTGAAGAATACAGCGAAAACGAATCAGAAAATCAATCCGACCACGGTCACAGAGGCTCAGCCGATGACGAATTTGAAAAAATGAAGATCAAACAGCTAGAAATCGATTTATTCGACGATCTAGTCAGTTTGTACGAAATGGAATCTTATTATCTCACCGATCTCGATATCAAGCATATGGACGCGAATTTCAACGCTCTCAAGAATTATGACTTCCCTCTCGACTATTACTCCAATTATGATCCTAAAACGATAAAAACGTTATCATTCGTGGAGTATAAAAATCTCCTTGATTATTTAGAAGGTCCAGTTCCTAAATACCATCTGGCCGGAGATGTTTGCCGCGAGGCTGGATTCCAACCGATCGGATTGCTCGAGAAGTCCAAAAACATTCCTTACGCTCCCAAGCCGAAAAAGGAGAAAATCAAAATTAAGTTTAATGACGTCAACGAGTTTGGAGAATACGATAAATTCGAGATGATAATGGAAGGAAAATTGCTGCCACATCATTTACTTCCTCAAGGAAAATCAGGTGTCGACATACTCATGGATAAAATATCGTTGCAAAGAGACAAGCGTGTAACTCCAGGATCTCTTGCCAGAGTTTCAAATCAGTCGATACTCGAATATAAACAGCTCAAGATACCCATCGGCGATGAAATGAATCCTGAACAGTATGCGGTAGTTCGAAGAGCAGTCCCTTCTCCTTCTGGAGCCGAACTCACTATTGCGGACGTCATAAAAGACTACGTGAGGCACGAAATCCCCATTATAGACGAACTCATCCCTCCGACTTCAGAAATCTTCCATATTGTATCGACTGTCGGTATGAAGCCGGAGAAGAAATACACATTAGGGAAATGTAACGAGGAAAGTAAATTTTTTCTCATTCGAACTTGCGGGACGGTTATTTTCGACATATCGAGGTCAAAGAGTGAAGTATCAGATTGCTGGTATTACATCAAGCAATATATCGAACTAATGGACAAAGTTGAAATAACAGATACGACCAAAATTGATATTCCAAGGCACCTTATATTGATCACTAATTTGTTAACTTGGGACAAAAGCGATCCTAAAATTAAAAAAAACATTAATGAGGATAATTTTTTAAAAAGGCGTCCTCATCCTGATTATCAAGATTATTACAATTTAGAAAATTTTGTGTACAAGATTGGCCAAAATACGCGCTTCGGTTTAAAAACGACTTTAATCTTTTCTGGAATTCCTTACGGTTATGAGCAGGACGTTTTGCTTCACTTTTTTAAAATGGCTTGGGACAACGAAAAGGAAATTCCGGTTTTCGGAAATGGAAAGAATATTTTGCCTTTAATTCATATTGACGATTTAGCCAAGGTTGTAGTAAATACGGTGAATAAAAGGTTGTATCCTCCCATAATTTTTGCCCTCGGGCCGAATTCTGTGAGCCTTTTGAAAATAGCGAAAGCGGTGGCGGCAAAATTGGGAAATTCTAGAGTTGTCAAAATGCCTTCGAAAGAATACAGCGAAAAAATGTGCATACCGAAAATAATATTCGATCTTCTTCATTTGAACATAAAAGAAGACGATGTGGACATAACCAATATGGTGAGGCCAAGATTCGACGACCCCTTTTTGAACAACGTCGATGAAATAATTCATGAGTTAAAATACGTCCGGAATCTAGGAGAAGTGACCATCGTTCTTATTGGACCACCTTCAAAAATCAAGTTCGAAGTAGCTCTACTTTTGAGCAAATTTTACGAACTTCCTGTATATCATAAAGACAACATTGCGGAAAGATTTTTAGCTTATGAAGAGATGATCGCGACTAAAGAGCCGAAAGAAGAAGAAGAGGGGAAAGAAGAAGAGGAAGAGCAAGTCGAAGAAGAAGAACAAAAGGTCCCATTGGTCGACCCTGAAGTCACAGCTTTGAAAAACATGTTCGACAATAAGTCATACAAAGTTCAAAGTCAATGGCTGGCAAAAACCTTACGAACTTTATTGACATCCACGTACGTCAAAAATCATGGTTACATCCTCGTGGACTTTCCAATCCGAGAAAAAGACGCCCAAGTCGTTTTCGAACCTGGGAAAATTAAAAGAGGAGATGACGACGACGAAGATGATGATGACAAAACTGTCGATCAAACGTCACAAGTGACATTTCCCGAATATATATTTACCCTTGACGCTCCGACGACGTATGTGAATAAAGAATTCATTTACTGTCAGTCTCTCGATCTTAAAAGCAGCGAGGAGTTAGAAAATGATTTAGACGAATATTTATATTTCAGAAACATGAATCAGTCATTGCGTGATTACATCGAAAGGATGAATTATCGAATTTATCCGTTTAACGTTTGTGATGGAGAAGACATGATTAACAAGATGATAGCTATCATTGGCCCTCCGAGGACGAACAACGGTTCCGCCGCTTTTATCCAGTATCTGAAGCATTTTAGCCAATTCAACCCGGCCAACGCGTACACGATGGTGCACCAAAAGCACATGGAGGAGTTTTTCGATCAAGCAGAAGGCTGGCTTGAAAGGACGATGGATATGCCTTATCACGAGAAGACGTACAGCCTGAGGGAGTTCTATCTTTGCAATCCGGCTCAGCAGTTCTACGCGAGGAATCGTTATGACGTCACACCGATCCGTGAAGTGATGAGAGCGAAAACGTGGGGCTACAACGTCATCAAACATCACTTCGGGTCGAAATCGACTGTCTTCAGAGAACTTCCGACTTCACATCCCAGGCAATACTGGAAATCTCTCCGCTCTTTCTGGTTCTAAAAATCGTAAACTAGTCGTAATAAAAACCACCCACATCTGTTATTTCAATTTTTTTTTCTCTTCTGTGGAATCGATCATCATGTGTGTGTATTTAGCTGGGGAATCCAATAATTAATGAGATTAAAAAATAATTATAATTCAATAACTAATGAACTTTAAAATATTAGGTAGAAGTGAAAAAATTCATGTTCATCCTACGTTTTAAGAGAGAGAGAGAAAAACACAAAAAAAAACATGAATTTTGAAAATTCATTTATGTGAAGAGTTTTTGTTTAATTAATAAGCTATAACGAAGCAAACTTTTCCTGGACTAAAAAAGGGAAACTTGATATTTTCATTGTTCTAATTAATCAAAGAAGTTATGTAGGTATTATTGTTTATATGCAGATGATTTTATAAAATGGATTTTCTTTAAGAAATCAAGCAACTCGGATTTTATTATATTTGGTGTCAGAAGTGGGAAATTAGAAAGTAATGAAATTATGAAAATAGCTTACTTTCCTTTGGAAATCAGCTAATAGAGATGAATTTATAACGTAAATGGCCGAAAGTAGGCTGACTAAATCATTTTATTCATTTTATTATAACCGACTAACCGGTGACTCCAATTTCATTACTTTTAGTGGATTTTTTATTTTATACTTTTTAATTCTATTTCCAATTTCCTAGTTGAATTGATGGGTCGTTGCATGTTTATTAACGCGAAATAATTGACATGTAAATTCCGATGGTCTTTGAACTTTTGGTTATTGGCGAAATAATTAATGTCACTAACAAGCATGGCTCCCGGTATTAATTACTTCCCTATACTATAACCATAGAATCATTTCTGGAAAGGTCATTGCTCGAGAAATGTCTATTCCTAAAGCTTTTATGGATAAATTATGGTTTCAATTTAGTTGGCGAAGTCTTTATCTGGAAACGTGTTTGGGTTGCGCCCCGCTAAGCAGAACCGTAACATCCAAAACTTCTCATAGAAACTATTCTTTGGGCACAGAACCAAAATTAGATTCCTTTAGTGACTTTTTACTATTTTATTTTGTCTTTCGAGATCTAAAATTATTGATCCAAAGGAGGCTGAAGTACTAATATAATGTAAAGTAATTATGTAGATAGCAACTTTGACTTTTGAGGGACTACTGTGTACTAAGGAGCTAATTAGAGAGACAGTGAGTGACAAGAATACATTGACAGAAGATTATTTAAATCCTAAGTCAAGAATTTACAGAACTAATTATCTTTCTCAAAAATAATAATAAATGGTCTTTAGAAAAAGAAAATAAATGAAATCCCTAACACCTTAGATAGGATGACCACGATGATTCGGAAAAGTTCATTTTTTATGCCTAAAACCTTAAAATCCCACTAAGAAAATTTAAAATCGCATAAATCTGCCACTATTCTGATTTCGAAGTTCTTTTACAATCTCAATTGATTTACGATGAACATAATATAAAGAAAGGAGTATTTAAGGATGGTGATTCATGAACTAGAATGATTTATAGACCTCATAAATCCATTTTAAGGGTAAGTTTACCCATAACGATGAAAACAGGCAATCTTAAAAAGGAAATTTAACAATGCAACTTTTACACAAGTTTAGGAACCTTGAAATAGTCTTGGGCTCAAGTTTTTAATTAAAGCCATGTCAGAAGTTTCCGACCCTTTTAATGAAGCAAAAGCCGAATTCGTCCTATTTAAAGACAATTTGAACACTTTCGGACCAAAGAGATAATTAAATATATCCAGGTCCCTTCACAAATAACGTAATTGACCTTGGTCCTTTCGAATTTTGTACCTTTATTAGAGGCCCTGTAGAATAATCCGATTAGGGAGTTGATTTTGAATGGAAATTGACCAAAGAGTGCTTTAGAAAAGAAATGTTTTACCAATTATTTTATACTTACTAAATTTAAAAGGTACACATTCGTTACGGTTCTCATCCTTTTATTTTTGACCAGCGTGGCGAGTACTAATGCGTTCCCAACAACTGCGAGCAGGAATATCATTAAATAAAGTGGTATCATAATTTCGGATATTCCGCTTCCACCTCCACTTTTGACAACCACCGTCGTATTTTTCATGCTAAAAAGAGAAAACGAACATTAATAGCTAGCAATTTTTCTATTTTTTGATAAAGGAGGCATTCTTTCAAAGGTAACCAATTCTTTAAGGCTATAAACTAGCCGGAAATACATTCAGACATCTTTCCTTTCTTTTGTTTCAACGCTTGGTGGACAGGTCCCTATGCTAATCTGCATTTTCGCTTTCCTTTGGGAACGCGTAGCTACTACAATTTTCAATATTTTTAGCTGATTTTCAAAGGAAAATGTGGCTCCCACCATCGAAAAAATAGCAAAGAGAACTATACCGGGTGGAAACTTACACAGGTTAAATCGAAAACAGTTGACGACGCAGAAAAAAGTGAAATGGTAACCCACCTTTATTTTTGATCTAGTTTCAGAATCTATTAAGCTATTTTAGTTTTTCGACCCGGAAAGCCAAAATAATTTTTCTATCTTGCTTGGACGAAGGAGCAGAAAAAAAAGTTAAATCGTAACCCCCCCCTATTTTGGCCCAAAAAGCAAAATATGATGACCGATTTGACCCTGCTCTTGAACTAGTTGGGAAAATTCATTTTTTTGAAAGCCGACTAAAACGATATGGATTCCCAAGTGAAATGGCATGAGGAATGGAAAATTCTAGGATTCTGAAAAACCACTTTAAATTTAAGGAAACTACCCCCCAAAAACAACATCATATTCGAACTGAGCACCCCAAAAAACCAGGAGAAATCAATTTTTAAGAAGATTTGAAATGAAAAATTTTTTTTTCTTCTTTTCAGTGATTTTGGGCAGAAATTGACAAAAATAGGCGTATTTTACGACTTGAATTGTAGAATAAAAAATTTCATAAGCTTATAAAATATGCAGATTTTTGTCAATTTCTGCCCAAAACCACTAAATAGAAAAAAAATATCCCCCCCTTTTTTTTCTTTGGTAGTTTCCTTTCCTTACTTTAAAGTGGTTTTTCAGTAGTTTTTTTGTGTAATAAAAATATGGGACCACTCAGAAAATGAGATTATATTAAAATAACAAAAATGAATTTTTTGAACAATTTCTACCTACGGGAGCCCTTAAATGTTTTTTTAACCTTTAAAAGCTTAGGGAAAAAACTGTATACATACTAAAAAGGAAAAACTTTTTATTTTTTAAACCAATCCTTTGTGAAATATTATGGGAAGCGGCCCACGTGCAAACTGTCATTTTCAATTTGTCGGCCTCTTAAAGCTTTAAGGGAAGAAGAAAAAAAGTGAAACCCGTTGTTTTAAAGTTTTTTATATTTTTATCCCTGGAATTTTATCTTGTAAACTTCTGCGTTGTTAAACCATGTTAAAATAAGATCAAAGGTGAGATTGACCCAAAGGGGTCTCCTTGACCTCTTCCCAAAATCCCGAAAGTTAATTTCTAAAAAGAAAGATTTTTTGTCTGAATAGAGAACCTACACCAAGGCATTTCCTAAAGTGGGAGTTTGCAGATCTTAAGGGTGGGGGATGGAATAGAAATAGCTTAATGGGGAATTTCCTTTTATATGAACGGGCCTTTCTTTCAAAGAAAACTGGGACAAAAGGGTACAGAGCCGCCCCGGTTAAAATCCCCAACACTTCCAAGGCAAACAAAACAAATTTTATTGTTCGTTTTGAAGATTTTTTTCCCCTTTGTTTCATAAATAAATGTCAAACAATCAAGTTAAAATTTTAATGCTCTTGTTTATTTTTCATCGTTTATTCAATTTTCTGTATATTTAATTGTGTATAGGTATTATTTTTAATTAATCATCTTTGCCGTAAAGGGCGTTTTTAGAGTGTTTAATTTTAATGAGTATGATGATAGGACTAATTTACTTTGATTAGAACAATCTGAACTAATTAGCATCGGGGAAGCGGTTGAATTTGAATTGTTATGTGCACACTCAACAACGTTTTGAAGGGGATATCTATCTCTTTGTGCGGAAATGTATGGAAATTTGAATTATTAGCGGATTTCCGTAGGAAAGAGACTGTTGAGGAGCTCTTCAGGAAGGCTCCCAGAGAGGCCTATTTTTTATGCGATTCTGTCAAAAAATGAGTTTTTGTAATTTTTTTAACCGCCTAATTTTCTTTGACTTAAAAAAAAAAAGCTCAAGTTTAGCAAAATAATATCGTTTAATACCATTTCAGGAGATGATTTTTTACACAAGTTTGATTATATGTACTATAGGTCACCCTGATAGCTGAAATCACCATCACCAAGAACTCATTCTCTCATTTGGCTTACCTACATATTCAAGCACCAAGAAGATTAAGCCATATCTTAACTTAAGTATGAACTCTTAAACAAATAACATTTATTTATATGTAAGTACATGATTAGTTTTTGTGATTTTTCAACTAATGAAAAAATAACGTTTAGTTTTGAAAGTAGAAAAAAGTCACTAATTTACTTGTCATATAAGAGTTACCGAAAAAAAAAAAAAAAAAAAATCTGAAATCATTAAAATACCTTGTATGTAATGAACAATGATAAAGCTTTTAGAAAAAATCTACTCTTATTGAAAGTTGTAACAAATTGCAAGGCATTTTGTCATTATCTGTGAGACGAAGCGAAGGGTTCTTGATAAATGGCGTTTAGAAGGGTTAGCTATCTTGAGCATCTGGGAGTGTTATAAACGTAATAAATGTGACCTTGTTATCGCTCTGAAGATAAGAGCCAAAGTTTATCAAGTAATTAATTTCAAATTTCCCATAGTGTACGATATATAAATTGGTTAAAAGCTCAAGTGCTAGTATGTCAACGATCGCCACTATGTTGCTTTCCAATTGTTCAAGGGGCTTTTCATAAATTTTAATTGTCTTGGGTCTTCTTTTGTTGCTTAGGTGGGTGGAGGGACTATAGGAGAGACCCACCCGTTGGTGGTTGCAAAGAGGTCTGTGTATAAGATTTTTTTTTTCCTTTCTGGGGGGGGGATTTTTAATAAAGTTAGAGGAAGCGTGCGATACAAAAGCTTTTTTTCCCAAATTACAACAAGTTTTTGGATTTATTATGCTAATTCATTCCTTGTGAAACCTAAGTCACGGATGTAAAACATCTCGCACGACTTGTAAGTTGTTCTGGTTTAGCAAACACTCAACTCCTTGATGACTAGATTGGTGAAGATGATTTTCAACACCGGAAAGTAATGCGGGTTTGGCAGAATAACATAACTTCCCCAACTTTCCACCACACACCCTACCAACCCCAACCTCCCCCCTTCCAATATTACTCGTTACCTCTGCCTGCCGTAAAGCTGTGACGCGGACGGCTGGCCTGACGGGCCCTTTTACTATGCAGGGCTTCCCTTAAACATTTTCAAATTATTGGCTTTGGGGTTCCTCCTTTGTTTTTCAGTCTTTGAAGCATTTGAAGCAACAAATTCCCCTACCTAACAAGTGAACAACCCAAACTGAACACAAAAGCTGAAAACTGAACTTTATAGCACATGGGCAAAACCAATTTTCCCTCATGCTTTGTGATTTCATTCACCAACAAGGTTTAATATTTTTGAACTTGAGATTTCATCCACGTGCGAACATGTTTCATTCATTTCTACATCCTAACGAATGTTGTGCTTGTAGGGAAAAACGAAATAAATTATATTATTGCTACGGGCTGCTTGCTATGTCAAGAGTAGCGACACATGAAATAGTTAAGTTACGTATACGAGACACAGCTCCACGACAATTTTATCTGAAACGACATTTTTTTGATCCGGATGTACATTTGAGTTAAAATTTGTAGGGATTGGATTATTCCTAATATTCCCTAAACATGGATCACATTTTTTTTTTAAATTTGAAACTTGTATTTGTATTCATTAATTGTAATATTTATGAATAATAGTAATAATTTAAATGTAATTCACATTACATTACAAAACTCACTACAACAAGCTATATAGGGTGTCAACTTACTAGTGTCCCCCCAGGTTAACTCGAAAACGGTTGACGATAGAGAAAAAAGTTAAATGGTAACTCACCTTTATTTTTGATGTAGTTTCTGAATCTATTAAGTTATTTTAGTTTTCGTCCTGGAGAACCAAAATAATTTTTCTATCTCGCTTGGACGAAGGAGCAGAAAAAAAAGTTAAATCGTAATCCCCTCTATTTTGGGCCAAAAAAGCAAAATATGATGACCGCTTTGACCCTGCTCTTGAACTGTAGTTAAAACGAGCGAAAATTCATTTTTTTGAAAGTTGACTAAATCGATATGGATTCCAATGTGAAATGGCATGAGGAATGCAATGAAATAATTTAAAAAATTCTAGGACTATTATTTCTTGAGTTATCACCAAAAAACCACTGAAAAACCACTTGATAGTTAGGAAACTACCCCAGCAAAATTTTTCCCGGCAAAAACAACATCATATTCGAACTGAGCACCCCAAAAAACCAGGAGAAACCAATTTTTAAGAAGATTTGAAATGAAAAATTTTTTTTTCTCCTTTTCAGTGATTTTGGGCAGAAATTGACAAAAATCGGCATATTTTACGACTGAATGAAGAATTAAAAAATTTTCTTTCCCAATTTTGGTCGATTTCTTAAAAATTGACAAAATTCAAGAAAGAAAACGTTTTTGGCATTTAACTTTCGCAAACTCATAAAATATGACGATTTTTGTCAATTTTTGCCCAAAATTACTGAAAAGAAGAAAAAAATAAATTTTCATTACAAATCTTCATAAAAATGGATATCTCCCGGTATTTTGGGGTGCTCAGTTCGAATATGATGTTGTTTTTGGCGAGGAATGTTTTCCTCAGGTAGTTTCCTTACTTTAAAGTGGTTTTGCAGTGGTTTTTTGGTGATAACTCAAGAAATAATGGTCCTAGAATTTTTTAAATTATTCCATTGCATTCCTCATGCTATTTCACATGGGAATCCATATCTTTTTAGTCAACTTTCAGAAAAATGAATTTTTGCTCGTTTTAACTACAGTTCAATACCAGGGTCAAAGCGGTCATCATATTTTGCTTTTTTGGGCAAAAATAGGGGGGATTACGACTTAACTTTTTTTTCTGCTCCTTCGTTCAAGCGAGATAGAAAAATTATTTTGGCTCTCCAGGACGAAAACTAAAATAACTTAATATATTCAGAAACTACATCAAAAATAAAGGTGAGTTACCATTTAACTTTTTTCTCTATCGTTAATCGTTTTCGAGTTAACCTGGGGGGACACTAGTAAGTTGACACCCTGTATAACTCATTACAAAATAAAATGTACGAGATCAAAAGATTGTTTTTTCTCCTCAGGCTATAATCGTTAAAAACAATTAACAATACAACAACAATAAACAAGTTCAATCCAAAGTGTAAAAATATAGAATTAATATGTATAGAATAGAAATATTACCTACGTTTAAAATTTCTCAAAGAGAAGTTATTGTATTACCCTAGAACCCGGGAGTTTTGGAAGGGGTCAAGGAGACCCCGTAGGGTCAATCTGACCTTTGATCTTTATCGGACATGAAAAAGTTTTCACTCCGCACAATTGGGGGGGGGGGAGGGGCAAACGCGGCCAAAAATCAAATTTTTGAAATTTCAAATTTCTATGGCTAATTATGCTAAAACCAAGGTGAATTGTCAGTAAAATCACACCCAAAGGTTCGATAATAAAATTGATTATATCGAACTCTAAATAAGTATAAAGTAACCAGTATAAGTGAAGTAACCATTCTTAAACAAGACTAATGGCGAAAATATTGATAAGGAAGTGTCCCGGGGATAGAAAAAAAATCGAGGTTTTACAATTTTTTTTTTTTTTTTTTACGAAAATTATTGTTGATTTAAAAAAGCTCCAATACCGTCCATCCGAAATCAAACTTTTCCTCATCTCAATAATGCCAAGTTGCTATTTTAGCATTCCAACTTACTTTTGTCCCGATTTTTGTCAACTCTGGCCGAAAAATGGAAATTATTCCTGAAATTCAAGCTTTAAGTTTTTTCTGGATGTTGAATTTAAATGTAATGTTATTTTTCCGAAGAAAACTTTTCCTTTACTTAAGTTTTTTTTTTTTTTTTTTTTTACTATTGGAAGCGATTTTTGGCAATACCGTGAGAAATTGAGGTCCTATTATGGGTGAAACCCCTATGATAAAATTACGGAGGTTCCCTTGTCAGATTCAAAAGAAAAATATAAAATATCCATTTTGCTTTTTCCTTATATTCATCTAATAGAATGCAATCTACATATTAGAAAGAATTCCAAGGTTAGATACTCCCGAGAAGGTAAACAGGACAACCCAAACCTTTTTTTTCGACTTGAAGAAAAATAAATTAAAGCAACTCACATCATTATAAAACTATTATGAAGAATTAATGAGAATAAAACTAATGATATTTTCATATTAAAACTTTTTGAATTGCAAAATCGCATCTAAATCTGATAATTCCCTTTGGTTTAATATCGTTAGGAAATCGCTTTGTTATTTCATCATATAGAGAATTCAGGATTGACGAGAAATATGACCATAAAGCGTGAATTATGATAATAAGGACGTTCGAAGAGCCAAAACGGAGGGTAAAACCAGGGTTCGTCCTTGAAAATCTAATATCCATTCCAGCCACAGGGTTGGCCATGCCTAGGTAAATTATATTAGAATAACCAATGTTCAGAGTGAATTAGTATTTCATTGTCAGTTTGCAAATAGAGATCGTACACTCAATAGTTGGAAAATAAACTCCGATTGTTTATGGACTGTTTGATATTTTAAGTACCCTTAGCGCATGAGGAATAAAGTTATCAGGGAGAGGAAAACAAGACCTAAAATGAGCGAACCTTTTGGATCGTTTTTGCCTCAATTTTGTTCTAAAATCGTGTTCTTAGTTTATTTAATATCACATATACATACATAGTTATGCCTATTTTAGGTAGATTTCTTTTTTGTCATTTAGGTACCTAACCTTTTTTTTTTTTTTTTTTTTTTTTTTTTTTTTTTTTTTTTATTAGGAATAAAATAGCCTACTTTTCTCCGGAAATCCGCTAATGTTAAAAAAATATTTTTAAAAAATCAGCTAAAATAATTTATGTATCAGAAATTCATACCTGAAAATTTTTCTACAATTATTTATTTTGGAAATATTTTTCTGAATATTAATTTTTTTAACCTATTTTAAATTTATCCCTTGGAAATTTGAAGGGCATTTATACTATTTTAAAATTTTCAATTCATAATTGTTATGAATTTCGAGTTCACGCGTAAATCCAATAGGGCGTTGACGTGCACCTCACCCGCGTTTCACTCAAGCACTGAGGGTTTAGAGGCGATGAAACCGATAGGCGCGCAAGCGCTGCCTACTTACTTTTTGATTCATGGGCCAAACTTGAAACTTAAAAAACTAGACGATTTCACTTAACAGGATCGCTTTTTCATTTTAGTATTCCCTCTCATGAATTGCACCTGAAGAGGTTTAAAAACAAATCGAGTTGTGGGAAACCCAAAAAAAATTTTTTTTTTTTTATAACGTTATTTTTCTTTTTATTTTCATATTTGTTTTCAAATCGATTCTTACAGGTACCTACCCTTTCTTACAACCTGAAATCCATTATACCTACTTCAACCAACCTTCTTGGATAAACGAGGAGCCCAATGAATGTTTAATCAAGGAAAGTGACTTTTGACAAGATTTGTTTATTTTCTTTAAAAAGGTAGTCGCCCTGAAGCACGACTAAAGAGGTAGAGTTAATTAAAAAAAAAACACCTTGTTCCTCTTCTTCTGTCCAAAAGTTCGCTATCTATTTTCCGTAGCGTTCTGGTGTGAGGGTGAGCCTCGCGCTTAAACTCCCTAGCCCGGGGCCAGCACAAATTGCTCCCAATAAACTTTTGATGGTTTGTGTGTTCTGGGGGTGTGAAATGAAAATCTGTCACAAAAGTTTTTGAATTCGAGACTACTTCCCCTATTGCAATAGGTAGATTTCTTTCAGGAAAAAATGGCTAAAATAGGGATAGCAATGGAAGAAAAAGTAAAAAAACACTGACACTTTTTAAATAATATTTTATTCAAGATGCTCAAAAAAAAAAAAAAAAAAAAAAAAAAAAAAAAAAAAAAAAAAAAAAAAAAAAAAAAAAAAAAAAGAACTTTAATTGAACTTTGAGATAAAACGAATCTTTGATCAATTTTTCCTTTAACTGTTCAAAAAAGCCTTTTGAATTCTTAAAGAATCTGCTTATTTTTAATTTAAAAAAAAAATCCGAAGTAAGTAACAAAAGTTAGAATAACAAAGAGAAAAAAAAAAAAAAAAAACACCTTACAAGTTTTTTTAGGTATTTTTTAATTTTCTATATATTATATTTTAGGTAGATTTTTTTTTAAACCATGTAGTTTCATGAATTCAACCTTTTTCCTCATTGGCTCATAATGCAAACAGAGAGGTAGGTATTGGATCCGATATTCATCTCTGATAACAAAAAAAAAAAAAAAAAAAAAAAAAAAAAAAAAAAAGTAATGGGCGAATATAATAAATCGTTTCAAACGTCTGGACTTTTTTTTTTATGCATTGCAAACGATCGATTTTTCAACTACAATTTTAACTTAACGTTAATTTGAAACATGGTCTTAATTGATTTTGGCACAAGGAGAGGATCTATTATGCAAGCACTTAAGGCTGTTCAAAATTCACAAGGTAGATGCAGTTAAGGAAATTTGAGCGTAAATGGGCTTATATTATCCGACATGTTTTGAATTTAAAAACAATCAATCTAATCACCCAAAATAAAAGACAAGACACCCAGTTTTCTTAAAAATCTAATTTCTTGGATATTTAGGAGTTCATATTATGTCAGCTTCATTATAAAACAATTAATATTCCTAATCTAATTATTTATAATTAAATTTTTTTAATGAAAAAAAAAATATCCAAAAGCAATATTTTTTTAATCAAGAAAAAATTATTAACTTACCTAAATAAAATATGTAATTTATTAGGAATATAAGAAACAGATGGTGAGGAGTCACGAAGGCATTCTGGCGATTTTCAGAGCCTGGAAACTTTACAGAATCTTTAGGGTTCTCTGAGATAAAACTTGAAAAAAAAAAACTCCATTTATTCAGGATGACTTCATAAAAGTTTATAATTTAGAATATTGGAGGCCAATAATCCTGAGTCGAGGGATTTTAGTTTGTAAGTCAATCGAATTTTAAAAAATAAATTACCTACTCGGAGCATTAGGGATTTTTTGAGGAATCATGAAGACATAAAATTCATGTCCTTCATACATCCATAAGTAAAAAAAGAGTCATTGTCTTACAGTGTTTAGGCGCTTAAGTAGTTTTTAAATGATTAGGCAAAATTTGAATACACACAAAGGTCAAATGTTTAAAAAATTAAATTTGCATGATAAATTGTTTAAAAATAATAAAATTATTAAGGAAATGTTTAAAAACGTCAAACTCTTGGTTTTTTGGTCATCTCACGCCCGTCACGGCTGTTTGTCCAATTAGGTCAGGTCTGAAGAGAGGCGACCAAGGTTCGAAATGTCTTAAAATGTTCCGCATTGATCAGAAATTCGGAATAAAATATTCGTGTCCTTTTAAACAAAGTCGTTTAAATTAGGTCATTTTTTATTCAAAGTTTATTCGGCATTTTTCTTCAATAAAAAACTGGAATGGCAAAAGCTTCTATGACCTGACATTATTTATTTTTATACTTTTTTGCAACAAAATTAGTGCAAAGAGTCTGTTATTCTATTTTCTCAAAAATTAAGTACATGATGGTTTTTGGGGGCAAAAATGAAGGCTTGAGATTACTTTGTGGTGCCGGCCGGCCGTCCCGGATGGGTGATGGGAATCAGGGGAGGTTATGGATTGTAGGAGCAGGTTGGGAGAGGGTGGGAGCTCCTTTTTGAACAAGTTTGAGTTACGTAGATAGGAAGTAAACGGTTTTAAAAGACTAAAAGACGTTCGAGGTTACTTTAAAACCAATATTACTAGGCATTGTCTCCCTGTTTATTTAAATAATAATCGACCAACGTTGTGCATATTCATTGGGAGCCAAATCTACCACAATTAGCACAGACGAGATTGCTGATCGAGAAACCTAATTGATTTGTTTTTAAACTATTATGCAGTGACCTTTGATCATAATTGACAGTATCTCATAAATTCCATAATTCATTAGTAAAATAAAATATAATAGTTTAAATTAAACAGTGTTTTTATCACGTTTATGGTTATATAATTACATTTTTTCTTTTATTAGGTATTTTTCTGTCGAATTAAATGCCAAGAAAGGCTTTTTATGTGGTTGTTGATTCAATGTATTCAATGCACGTTCAGGTGTTTGCTAATTTGTGCCAAGAAACTCGCAGAAAACATTCAAGTTCTAGTTGTTTGTTTGTTTCCATTTGGAGGCTAATCCTCCTAAGCCATAGTCACGGTCAGATGTGGACAAAACGTCGAACACCAATATTTGGAATCATTTGACCAAATCGCACTTCATTAAAGGTACTACTTTTGTCTCAATCTCATGAGATGCCACGTTTAGAACATGAATGTGAATGGAGTGGTCGGATCCATGTTAACCTTTTTCTGCTTAAATTCGGTGGTGACCAGTGTTTCAGACTCGCTAAGCCGTAAACCCCTTCTAGTAGAAAAAAAAAATTAGATTTTTCAAAACAAATATATAAATATATATATAAATAAATGAACATGAAAGGAACATCCTATATTTTTGTGATCCCAGAGCTTCCTGATCACGAATATATAAGCCTCTAGCCTGGGTGCCGCCGTAACGACCTCCTCAATAGCCTACTTTCCTATGGAAATCCGCTAAAAGAGATTTTGAGTGATTAAGGTGCTATAATTTATTAATGAGGATAAACGTAATGAAATTATTCGAATGTTTTAATACCTAGAATAAGTCCCCTTTAAAGTTCAATAAACTTTAAAGTCCATTTAATTTCCCTCGGAAGATAAAGCGATTATACTTGAGTTTTGAGGAAAATATAGAGCCTGAGTTTGTCTACTGTTGTTAGATAAGGTCGAGTGGCCTCAAGGTGGCCAGGGCTGCCCATTAACCATCCTGACGTAGTCTTAACTTAATCAAAAAGGGGTTTTTGAGGGAAAATTGTACGGAAACGTGGCGCAATAAACAACCAGAACAAACCTTGTTCCTCTAAACGAGTTTTTCAAAAGGAAATTGCTAGGAAGGATCCTAATATGAGCAATTTTTGAAAAAGACAAAAATGAAAGGATTAACAATCAAATTAAATCAACTGATTTATGAATTAAACCTATCAGTTAATTGGTCACTGCAATTAGTGTTTAAAATGTTTTCGATTTGTATTAGCTAGGTAGGCATCCGTAAAGGTTAATAAATCACCCCATTGAATTGAGCGGAGAATGTTACACTAAAATCCTTTAATATGCCTACTTTGGTTAATTTAAAATTAATGAAATCTATATTCACTTTCGAAAAAAGGACGTTATTTTATTACTCCGGGGGGTGATGACCAGTCCAGTCATATTCATGTTCTAAAATGCGGTTCTGTATTCCCTGTTTCCCTACTCAGGTTATTGAGGCAATGAGTAGCACCTTTAGTGTGGTACAATTTGGAAAAAAGCTTCAAATATATGTGTAAGAAATTTGGCAAAATACCAATCTCGCGTGCTACCAGTTCAATCATCATCTAATTTTTTTTTATATTCAAGGTAGAAACTTAAAAGGTTATTGGACGTGGCAGCGTTCCGCCCCGCCAACTGAGAGGTCTGTAGAGAACCCACTTTTTGAGAAAGTTGCAGTTTTTGGGGTTCCTTTTCCATAACGAGGAAGACTTTTTTTTTTTTTACTTTCAAATGTAAGAAAATTTAAAACTTCCTAATTCTCTAGGACAACCAGCCTACATATAATTCCACGTAAAATTCTTGAGATAAATATAATCACTCAAGGTATAATCAAATTGAATCAAGGACTTTTAATTACCCAGCTAATCAAAACCTCCATTGCCAACTTGATTTATAAATAAAAATCCTTTTTCCTCAATAAAAAAAAAAAAAAAAAAAAAAAAAAAAAAAAAAAAAAAATCCCAAAGGACTCATCAAAAACCAAACCGGTTTTTATATAAGACATTCGCATAAAATATTAGCTGTTTAATAATTACTTTAAAATTTTCAATAATTTTTCATCAAACTTTATTCTTGATGGCTTTTGACGATCTATCAAGAAATTCTAATTGGTATATAATTATTAAACAAATTTGTGATTCGAAACGAATACGTAACTTATATTTCGTTATGTAGAGGCTTTTGAATTATTTGGCTCATTTATGTTATCCACGTTATTTATTGCTAGAAGTAAATTTTTCTATTTTTCCTTTAATGATTACCTTAAAAGTTGCAAACCTCTTGTTTCCTTTATCTTTGTCATAATGAGAAATAAGGATGACTTCCCGTTTCTCAAAGTTATTGAAGGACTCGTAATTAATTTTTTATGTCGTTGAAAAACCACCCGGATCCTTGAAGTGATAAAATGTTAATTCATACGATTTTATGAGCATTAATTAGCTAATTATAATTTTTTCTTTGAGAAAAGAGTTATTATGTCATAAATTATTATTGTTCAAATAGTAAAGGTAGGAAAAAAGAGAGCAATTGAGGATGTAAAACACCGCAGGTTTCCTACAAAAAAATTGATATCCGTCGGCTTAGTATAAACCACAACCTTCATTTTTGAGCAAATTTATTCCGAAATCAGGAAATCCTTAGATGAGGAGGTCTTGCGAGACGCCGGACCCCCACTAGGAGCTCCCCACTTTTGACTTCTTGCGGTCCGCGGAGGACTTCGTACATTCAGTTCTTGTGCTATAGTGTTCTAAGTGGTTTCGTGGATTTGTCCCGACTTAAATAGACAAACTGGTCTTGCACCGGATAAGGTATAAAAACAAGTCGATTTATTTTTTCTAAAATTATAATCCAGTGGTTTTTGCAACAATTTTATAATCAAAACTTATTTTTCTTGCGTTTCAATTTTCTTCATCAAGGTAATATTGTAATATAGCTTACTAATACAGCCCACGAAAAAATTTGGTAACTTTTATATTTTGATAGAATAGGTACCTACCTGGATTAGTAGGTACTTAAGGATTTCTGAAAAAATAAAGAGCTTAAAGTTAAAAAAAAAAAACTTTTAGTAGGTTTTTATTAACTTTTTAAATATTTAGCCAATTTTGATCATCGCCTTCCCGAAGGTGAGGACTTAAACAACCAGGGACTGGCCAAATAGAATTGGTCTAGCAATGCTTGCTCTAATCCTCTTGGACACTCCGTGCTGCATAATCTATAAATTTGAGCATCTAATCTAAAATTAATATATAATCTTCTTATGAAGTTACCTTCCTCTAATCTGCAAGTTCAATATAGCCTCGTGTAGGTAATACTGATTTTAATTTTACTTTGAAATATTACAGCTGGAAATTGACATTTACAGAAGTAGAGAGATTAACCTAGATAAGTCTTATCCTTACCTCAAACTGCTCTGAAGCATTTTTTAAAAATATGTAGGTACCCCTTTAGAAAAAAATTGATTTGGTGATACCATTTGTCGAATAATGTATTCAAGGCCAAAATTTTTATTGAAAATGGGGAATGTTTTATTTTTCTGTTGTATAGGGTTAGATCCTTTTGATATCAAAATGTCTTGACATGAATGAGATTCCCCATTTAATAACCCAAGTCAAACATGACCGAGACCATTTTCCCTTTCTTATACTGAGCATATTGTATGTTTTACCGAAATGAGGTTTCACACAAAAAAACCTCTTCCCATCCTAAACAAACGAGATTTTTTTTAGCGGCTTTTGAGGTCTTCATTGTCGAAAATATGTTTTTAAATCAAGTCCGTTTATATAACTGTCATGGAAATCATTCAAAAATATCAAACGTGACGCATTTTTAAAAGGTTAATGAGTATGAAAAGGGCACTTTTTAATAAAGAAACTTACTTTTACATCTCATGACATATAGAAATAAAAGAGTCATTCTTTATAAAGTTTATAAGTTGATAATTATGGCATAAAAATGTTTCATAACTCTGGGACAGATTCAAGGTGGTGTTGAAAAAAACGGAATATGACGGATTGTATAAAATGAAAGAAAACTTTGATCTCAACTTATTTGACTCAAATAAGTCCTACTTTATAGTTTTTTTTTTTTTTTTTTTTTTTTTTTGAAATATTGAAATCTTCCTTCTTTGTTGTCAATAAAATTTTCTGACATGCAAAAGCTCGTTTTTATTCAATGAAATATTTCAAATTTTTTTATAATTCTATAAAAGCATAGAATTTTTCAAAATAAGTAGAGAAAATTTGATTACGTATGTAGGAAGTTTAATTTGTAGTAGGAATATATATATTTTTTTTTATTTATAAAATAGGTCAGTTTCTTTTTTTTTTTTTTTTTTTATTGTAATTTAAGTCTCGCTGCTTTACTCCGATTTTATCCAGAATTTTTTATTTGCCAATTCTTTTCTTGGATTTAAAAATATGTATATGGAAGTGGATTTTAATTTAATTTTCGATTGATGAATAACACAAAAAAAGGCGAGGTGACCATGAGATTTAAGGTCAGGACTTAATAAATATTCAACTTCCGATTTGTGAGTTGTGACACCAAGTTTTTTGGCATTCGCTCTAATTGGAGGATTTCCTCTTTTACAATTTTAACAAGGACCCCTTAAAAGATTTATAAGAATTTACTTTATCCCTGATATAGAGGACATCAGGACCCGAAAAAAAGGGGGTGGGGTATTTTTTTTTTGAAAAATGAGCAAACGCTATTAAAACGAAATCTTCTTATACAGAAAGTGAAACTTGGTCATTAAAAAAGGAGCGACTTTCAACTCGGGTAAATAACGACCTCTTGGTCTAATTCGTTGACTCTCTGATGGGGCGTTTCGCCCTTTGAGTTTTTCGCTCCGAGGCGACAAATGAGAGGATTAAAAAGGGTTTAAAGGGGAGAGGGGGTGAAAAAGTTAAAAAGTCATTTCCTTATTTTTTAGGAAGTATGAGAAAGAGGTTGAAAACCAACTCGAAAACAACTTTTTACACCTAAATCGAATCAGCTACCTACAAACGGTATTTGTTTGGAGCTTTTGACCCTTAGAATCCTCCTTCGCCCACCCTTCTATAATCATGAATTTAAGGGTATCATTGAAGGTAAACAAAATGCAAAGAATGATCAGAGAAAGGTTTGAAGAATTTTTTTTTTTTTTTTTCAATTTTGCTTTACATTAAATATTCAATTTTCATTAAAAACGTAGAATCCCTTCATCAATCTGTGAAATGTAATTTCTTTTACACAATCGTAGGAAAATGGCAAAATCCGAAACGAGGAAAATTATCACATTTTTAAGCCTTTTACTAGGACGATGCATTTTTTTTCTTTTTTGTTATTTTATGAATATTATACGAGGGGGAAGCCGCGACCTATATTTTAACGTTTGTGATGAAAATTTTTTTTACATCTCAAGGAACCGTGAAGTTCTCGCATTCCTCCAGATAATCCGCTTCCTGTAAGATTTCGATGAGATCTCATTTTTATTTTGTAAGATGAAAGGTTTCTATCAGGTTAAGAAGATATTAAAGTCCCTTTCAACCTTCCTAATTCATAATTGGCTCATTTATCTGAATAGATTCTACGTAATTGGCTCATTTTTAGTTTTAAAAATTAGTTGTAAAATATGGAGAATCTTGAATAGGTTTCATTACACAAAAATAATGATTTTTACAATAAACTTGAGTTATGTTCGTCACAAAACAAAATTTTTCCGATGAAAAAATTTAACCCACTTTTGTTTTTAGATCACGGTCTAATTTTGAAGCGAAGAGTCTGACAGCAATCGGGACGTTACGTGAACAACTTGTTAGGTCGGATACTGAAATTATGATGCAACCTCCCCTCGTCTAGAGTTTGCCCTCTGAAGATTATCGTGGAAGGTCGAACCGTTCGAAACGTCTTCTTACCCTCAGCTATTATTAACCGTTGTACTAAAAAATTCTATACAAGGAAACAAACGTCATAATTGAGCTTCTTTGCAAGACAAGTAACGAGTCTATCCCTTTCATTCTTTCAAAATAATGAAATTATAATGAAAACTGCAATCCTATAATTTTCGTATAACGGCTTTTTTGATAGTTTAGCAACAAACTTAACAGATTTTATATCTTTTTGAATAAATGTCAACCATAAATTTTACTTTATAATAGGCTGGCAAATTATTTTTCGATTATTAATTAAAGATCGTTTCCTTTCTAATTGATTAATTTTTGGAGCGAATTTTATTTGTTTATTTTAAATTTCAAAAATGAATTTGGCAATATCCTATTAATTATTGCATGTGTATTTAGTGACATAAACAAAAGGCGGGCTAGAGTGGCGCGGGGCCGGTGGCGGAGACCGCCGAGATACGAATACCTGACTCTCGTGTCGAAATAAACGAGAACTGGCTGAGCAACTATGCCTCTCTATCCTATGATGCAAGAAAATACGAAAGAATTTCTCGTATCGCAGCCACTGAAGATTACTCGAGAGCAAGTTCCATTTTTTGTTATGATGAAACATCATTTTTCTCCTTGCTTCCAACTTGTGAACCAGACATTACTTAACATAATTTTTTTTAGCGGATTTAAGTAGAGAAGAGGCTATTGAGGTCGTCATGAATGCTCCCATTCTAGATTCCTAGGATTCGTGATCAAAATGGGTAATATAGTTTAACAAACCTTTTCATGTTAATATAGTTAAATTAGAATTATTAGTTCAATAAAAGTTCAAAGGTGCTTAATTTTGGTAGGTATTCCTGGAATGACAAGGGGTTGATTTGTTAATTTATTTCTGCCGAAAATTGGGTTTCACGAATGCGAGTTAATATGCGAGTGAGGCTTATTGTTAGATTAAATTTATTTACCTGAATACTTAGAATTTACATAAAATTACCAAAAGGGTTTCAATAATCTAAAGCTTCTTCTTCTTAAAAAATTCCACGACCTTAATCAATAAATTTTATTTTTGTACAAAAGGTGCGTAAACTCGTTGATTGATGATAAAACTTGTTATTTTTGTGCAAATGGTTTTTCATGGATGTTCTTTCAATTATTTGTTTCAAAGAATTTTAAGACATCACGGTTTTGATTTCCTAACTGCCCTTCCGGAGCGAAATGTCTAAAAAGAGGCAAACCAAGGCGAGACAATTTACTTTCGTTTTTTATCGAAGGACAGAATCCTCGAAAACAGACGATTTGACGATTTTTAACAGAATTGTCACCGATCTGAGAATTTCCAGAGTCAGCCTTTTCAGACTCGGAAAATTTTAATACATTTTTGACAGGAAAATCAGGGCAATTTAGACCCTGTAAACCATTCCCTAATTCCTGCATGCTTAGATTTGAGCGTACATAGTGAGTTTTTTTTATTTGACTTAAATTTTACAAGTGATCAAATCAGATTTATGAGTAAAAATGTAATTTTGTTAATTTCCTGAGTTGCCTCAAGGTTTCTTTTTTTTTCTTGGACGCTTCAGCAAACATCTAATACTTAATTAAAAAACCTTCCATCGCTGATATTTCGGTATAATTTAATAACATTGTTTTAGCGGATTTTTTTTTTTTTTTTTTTTTTTTTTTTTTGGTAGATTTTTGATTGTTTGTTGAGAAAGGGTTAGTTTGCCGACGATCACGAAGTTTTTCAAGGACATAGAAGTGTTGGTTGTTTGAGGAGGATGAAATTGATTTCGATTCATATCTCTGAACCTGAAAATCCAATTCATAAATAACTTTTTTTCTTTATTTTAAAAACAAAATCATGAGAAGGCTTTTTGCATACCTGGAAAACTAAAAAGGTAACATAAAATTGAGAAAATATTGCAGTGAATGGTGGAAAAATAAAACCTAAAACAAAAACATTTTCATAGTTGCTTTTTCAGTTGCTTTCTTCCGTTTACTTACCATCTTTTGTTTACTTCTTTAAGGCAATAACAAAGTAGGACGATAACTTGGTGGTTTTATTTTCGTTTGAATCTAAGCTTATGAAAGGGACCGTGACTTGTTAAAAATGGTAAAACTTTATACAGAAAATTCATAAATCGTGTTTTTATGTCTTTATTTAGCATGGGTATCGAAGAAAAAGTCGCACTTGTTTTTATTTTTTTCCAGTTTGTTGGGAAATATCAATCCTTGAACGACAATTCTTTTTGGTTCACCCTGTACTTTTCGATTTAGTCACGCGTTAAAGCCTCGCTATGTGCGAATCGCATTTTACGATCAACCTTGAACTTATTCACGTCCCAACGGAATTTTTTGGGGAAACTGATGTCTTAAAAATATGAAATCGAAACCGCTAACAATTATGGGAGATTAGAAAGGGGAGTAATCATAGCAGGAAAACGTTCTCGGAATACAATTTTGTGGTTTTTAGTCCAACTGAAAGCTAACCTTTGAAAAAAAATGTCAAAATCCGGATTTTTCGTTGTTACTATTCAAAAACAAAAATAAATCCTCTGTCTCTTTGTCCCCCTGTTAACCTTTATTTTCATCAAAACAATAATAAAATTGAGACAGGAAAAAGAAGACTTGGTGGTATTATTTGGATCAAAGGAAATTCGAAACATCGCCGGGAAAGAAAGAGGAAAACGAAGAAAAAAAAAATCATAACAGTAAAATTTTTTTGTCTAAAACCCCCGAAATTTATTATTTTGAAGACAATTTTCAGCAAAAATTCCAAAAACATCTCTTTTTGTTCTTAATCTTTTGTTCTTAAATTCCTGGATCTGCCCTCTGAACATCGCGTGGGCTGAGTTGAAGACATTGAAGGAGGATTTACGGTGCTTCATTTGGGTTTGCAATTAGTTGATGTCTAGAGTCTTCATCATTACAGACCCACGGAAGCCTTATTCATTTGTACAAATATCAGAATCTGTTTTACGGCTATTAATGAAATAGAAAGCGAAGTCGGCATTCCAGAAACCAGTAATGTATTATGTCATATAGCGGTCAGTAGGTAGGCGAGGAAAAAGTGAGTGGGTCACCGAGGGGGTCCACCATCAGCTGTTTACCTTCCCACCCGAAGAAGTCCTCTTTTTGTTTTCCTTTCCTTTAAAATCGCTTCTTTAATTCAACAACAATGCGGTTTCCCTAGGAAAACCGAGCTAAAAGAATTCACGAGAAAACAACTCGAGTTTTGCAACGTGACCTCTTTTGAGCAAGAGCTATTTAGTCAGCTCTCAATTTTCGGGCATTTTAATCGATTTTTTTTTTATCATCATTATGTAAAAGTTTAATTTATTCATTTAAACCATGAAATTGAGCCACCGTAAAAATTAACGTAGGGGTCTAATTTCTGAACTTCTCTAGGTACCTACTTAAAACTTTAGGCTCTACAATTAACTTTGAATTCTGTGAGGCTGGATAGCTATACAAAAGCACCCTGTCAGAACGATCACGATTTTATGATCCTTGGCTTTATTTTCATTCAGGCCTTTCAGTGTTATGGCCACTGCAACCAGCTAATTTTTAAATTTTCGTTGAAATATTGATTTGTAGTCCAGTCCCTTCAAACAGGAAACATGAAGAAAAAAAAAAAAAAAACATTTAAAAACTTTCGCCAGTATGAAACTAGGGTGAAACAGTTGCGTCAACTGAGCTTGACGGTCAACGGAGGGGAACCTGTTGGCTGGGAATGTTGGCTTTTCCTGCCAATCAACTTAGTACTCGGATAATTCGTCGGTTTTAATGATTTCAACTAGCCCCCCCCCCAAATGTTAATCAAGCATTCTAAAACACGTTTTGTAGCGAAAAGCCATTCTGTCTGTTAAATCAAGTAAATTTTTAGCGTTTTAAGCCATAGATAACTTCTATAAAAGCTATAAAAGAAAGGAGCGATAAACTTTATTTTTTCGAACGGAATACGGATTCTGGCAATAAATTTCAACCAACTTTTAGCTCAGAGAGGATTTGTTTTGTTCGATCTGTTTAAATTTGATAAAGCAAATTAAACATACATAAATCGAAAATTAATGCTATCTATTCGATGCGAAATATTGAGCATTTCGTGAGGGGCAATGGGCCCAGTGGATAGCGTGAGATAATTTTAGATTTTATGCAGGTTATAGTTTTCAACAAGCAATAAACGCACCTCAGGAGACCTCATTGGTTACTTTATAAAAAAAAAAAAAAAAAAAAAAAAAAAAAAAAAAAAAATTTAAATAAAAATTGAATTGATTCTAGCTTCTAGACCACAAATCGACAAGCTCTAGCGGTTTGTCTAATAAATGGTGCGCAAAGCTGGATAAATGACACACTTCTTTATTGAGGAAGCATTTATTTTCTAGTTCTCATACCAAATTATGAGAAAATTCACTAGTCAAATTATTATTCACAATCTAAAATCGATTTACATACCTAATAGTCAATTATAAAAATTATGGCGCTACTATGTTACGAAAAGTTTAAAGTTGTTGTAATGATTAATGGGATTTTTTTTTGTTCGAATTATGTAAAATATCAGAAAAAAATTCTTTAAGTAGGTAGGTATTTTAAGATAAGATAAAATTATCCGTTAGATTCGCAAAATTTTATTGCTCTTTTACTCCTTTCGTTTTGTCTGAAAACATGGCGAAAACAAGGGAACAAGGTGAGTTTCGTTTTATGGGGCTTTAACTTTAACAAGAAAATAGGAAATCGAGTTTCTGACCGAAAGTTTCATCATCCCTTCCATTAAAAAAAAGGTTTTCCTATCAAAAGATCTCATCATCATAAAGATGTGTGCTTGAGCATCCAGGTATTTCATGTGGTTAAATATCAAACAGCAATATCCTTCTCAAAATATCTGGAATAAGCCGTTTTACTTGAAATGAAAGGATCCCTACGTTTAACATTTATCAATCCACATTCCCTTTTTTAAAGGGTATATTTCCTTTTTACATTATTATAAATATTTTTCGCTTGAAGTTACCAGCTCCTGTGCATTTGCAAAAAATAGTGAAATGAATTTTTGCGGTGGCTAAAAAATTAACTTACCTAAACCAAAATTTTGAAACTTAAGTGTGCTTTTAAGACATCCAAATATTTTCTTTAATGTTTGCCTAATAGTATTCCGTTTGTATTACATTACCGAGTGAATAGAAAGCTCACGACAATGGCTCTTCAAAAGGTCTTTCGTGATTTTTATTCCATGTCAATTTTAGAATTTTTTTATCCTTGTATTATTTCTTTTCCTTTAGAACGATTAGCTTAAAATACTTGGGAAATAATTGATTCTGCTCTTGAAATTCCGACTACCAGAGATTAGCTCGTTTGAGTAGCTTTCAATGTCAATAATTGTCAAAGGTTGATTTATCAGGAAAAAGCCAAGTACTTACATTTTAAATTAATATTTTCCTCTCAATTTAAGCGGATTTCCGTAGGAAAGGGGCTATTGAGGTGGTCTTCACGAAGGCTCAAAGGCTAGAGTCCTATATAATTGTGATCAGGGAGCTCTGGGGATCACGAAACATGGCATTCCGCCTACATAAAATTCAATTTTTGTGACTCCAACTCCCCTTACCGAGCTTTAAATTATTATCTTTAGAATGAATAAGTTTTTACTAAAATATGGTGAATTTTGTTTCAGAAATGACGTCGAAGAAGAGGTTCGAGCGCGAAGTGGTGGAATGGACCAAGTTCGTTTTTGAAATGGTTTGGGGTGTTATTTTAACGGCGGGTATAATTTTAAAAGAAATTTTCGAGTTGATATTGCCTCCGAAATCAAAAAGTCTAGTCGGACAACACGTTCTGGTAAGTTTTTATTATTTATGTTTTATGACTTATGAATCATGAAATTGTTAACTGTGTTTTGAAAAAGAGGTATTCGGTCTTTCAGGCAGATGATGTTAAGTTCTGTTTAGATAAAAAGGGAATCCAATAAAGGTAGACCTTTTGTTTTTACCTTTTATACGATCTCGTTTGAAGCCTTTTGATATAAAATTTCTTTACATTCGCAATTGAAGACACACTCGAAGACGGAATGCTTCGAATCTTTAGAATTTCGTTTCAGTTCAAAGCAGCTTAAATTTTATTTCATTTATTTTATTTAATGCCTAAGTATCTTATAAACAGCAGGATGAACGTCATAGAAATTAAATAAAAATTAAATTAAGTAGTTCATTATAAAAAAAAGCTTCGAAGCAGCGGATTTTCTCCTGAAAAGTCTGTCCAAATCCTATCTTTGATATCTTGATTATTTTTGTTGTTACATATTTGGTTATATTTTGGTCATCAATTATCATAAATGGTTAAAAACTATCATTTCTAAGGTAACATTTAACGTCGTGAAAAAAGGTTGGTCTCTCCACAGGAAAGACTCTTTCCTGTGGAGAGACCAACCTTTTTTCACGATGAGAAGAACTCCACCAACGAAGACAAGAAATGATTCATTAACGTCGATTCCAAATATGGCACCAGAAATTTGAAATTATTAAGGGAATTTGAGATATTGACGGATTTATGTCAAAGAAATGTTTTTTCAGTGAAAAAATCTTTAGGAATTTCGTTGGAAATCTAGTGTGATGGTCATGCGTTCGTGTAATATCGATGGTAAGCTGGTGATTTCATTATCAGGACTATGAAAACCACCTTTAGACCAAAATAAAATTAAAATCGATTGAAAAGAGGAATTTAAATTCGGATCAACTGTATAATAAACTATGAAGACGTAAGAGAAATTGCGTCGTCATGCAAGAGGACGTCACGAAGATGAAACAACACTCGGGCGATCTTCGTGGTTCCTTCTTCCAGTCTGTATTTCCCTGATAAACACTCGTGACGACACGAAGAGAAATTTTCTTTTTTCGCACAGAATTTTTATCTGGTTTAAGCGATTTTTTTGTAAAGATTGTTTTCGTTTTCGACCAGCCGAGCCGTAACAACGTCCGAAATCTTTTGACCAATACAATCTTTTTCCAGAAAAAAATATATACCTGCCTCTTTGAAAAAGACCTCCATAGCCTCCTTTCCCACAGAAATCCTCTAAAAATTGATTTTGTTAATGTGTCTGCACTTTTTAATTTTTCTTTCTTTTATAAAAGTTAAGCTCGGCTAAAACTTATTCAATTAGCGAGTATTTTTAAATTTCTTCACTAAGGGTGGGTCAGCATTATAACAAAGAAAAAACATTAAATCGCACTTAATTAAAGTTGTATGTAACCGGATAAGTAAAACTCGCAAAATGCTGAATAAATGAAGAAACCTAATTTTAATTTACGTTCTTTTTAAATTTCGATTCTTGCCAACAAAATTAGGTAGGAATTATTTTGATTGGAGATCTAAATTCACGATGACAAGAGATTTTTTTTTTTTTTTTTTTTTCAAATTAGATTTCTTTCTTTTAATCAATGGGATTTCTGAACCGTATTAGCAAAAATGTCAATTTTGCATAAAATTGAAAATTATCCATCTAACTTCTCTGGTAAGACTGATTGTCATATTTGCATCATATAGACTATAGAGACTTTCGGAAGAAGATGACAATCGGGCTCAGCAGAAAGGTTAGATGCCTTCATAATCTTGGACGGGGGATAGCAAAATTAGCGAGAAGAGTTTGTCTAACAACACCCAGAGTTGTAAACTTTTGGTTGATTTTGAATACTTGATGGCTGTTATTAGGCATTTGATCCCCCCCCCCCCCCGATAAACCAAATATTTTTTTATGACTCCCAAAACATCGTCTCAAATGTTACAAAAGTCTTTTTTTTATCACTTTGCACAACTTTGACCCATTGAATTTATCGTTGCAACATTGAAAACTGAGAAGAGACGTTTACGTAAGACTTTTGATCTTCCTAAGCCTTGCAACACGATTTCTTTCTCAGATATTGGCATTTGTAACCTTCGTCCTTGAACTCCTAATTGAATATTAATATTTTAAAACTTTCTTTGACATTTTTTTGTATTTCGCAAAATGGTTAACCTTTCAACAACGCGATGATAAAAAAAACCACTTGCCATACTGTAATACTTTACTATTTTAACAGATTTCCTAGATATCCGTAGAAAAGAATTTGTTGTTTTTACTCTATAAAACTCCCGTATATTCGAAAGAATGTTTTGAGGCGTAGGAAGGCGAGTCACCTTCAGCTGTGGGATAATCGATCGATTCCTGTTTGATAGGTTCAACTTGAAACCTTAATTAGGTTGAAAGGTAATTTGACATTTTAATCATCCTTGTTTGTGGAATCGGAGAGTTTAATCGGAAGTAAAATCAAGTTATTTTCTTTTGCTTGACTGGCCTACTCCTTACAATCCAATAAACTCCAGTTCAGCAACTTACTGGTTAACATAAAATTTATGATCTGATTTTTTTCCACCGTCAAAACATAGGATTTGCATATAAAATAACGAAGTTAGGGTCGTTCTAGGGCACCCTGTAGGTCACATCGAAAAGCTAACGATGTTAATCGATTCCTCGCTAAAAACTAAGGGGGGTTTACTTCGATAGTTTTTTTCGTCAGGTCAAAAGTCCGGCAGAAAATCAAAATTTTGAGAAAGTTATCCATTGCTTGGCATCTATCAATTGCTGCTGCAATTTCAAAATCGATGAAAGTCTTATTTCCTTGAATAAATATTCGGGTACAAAAAAATCCATTAGAATGGACATATTAATCCGATTTCCTTGAGAGGGGGACAGGTCCATTACAAATCTAATTTAAATTACATTTTCCATTCGTAGAGTAAAACCTGCACGGAATAAAGAAACTTTCTTTATTTAGAGAGGTTTCAAGGTAAAAGCGATCGTTCACACTTTATTAAAGTTTCAAAATAATTGATGATCTGGGTTGGGAAACCTATACCATTACACAAAAAGTTTCTGATTTCTGTTCTTTCATATTTTGTCATTGAATGGCACGTTGTGAAATTGCATATGAAATATAAAAAAAAAATTATATACGCAAGCTTATCTTGCGCCATTCTAGGCTTTTTTTAACAATAAAAATTGAATTTTAATTTTTTTCTTTATGCCTGCCAATTTGAGGAAAATTATCATGTGAAAAAAAAAATCAAGGATATAATGACCTTGCCATATAATTACTTGTAAATTTACAACTAATAAGCCAGTCATGCCATTTTTTAAAGTTTTTTTTATCGTAAGGAATTCACTTTTTTCCCATAATTTATGCATAAAACGTAATGAAATGGCTTCATTAAACTATAATTTAGAATTTAGCTCAGATAACTTTGGTTGTACAAAAATTCTCACTAAATTAAATCTGTAGAATATTTAATAAGCTTTAATTTTTTACTTAGAATGTTTTTACTACGACCAACAGTTTTTGAGATATTGGCGAAAAACCGTGAAAATTCGTCTTTGATCCCCCGTCCAAGGAAAAACATACTATATTTTTTTCCGCCCCCAGGCGTAGATTGACTGGACTAAAGACTTGTTTATCAATAAATTTGACTATGTATTAAATTACGTAGTTAGACTGAAGGCCGCAGGAGAGAAATGGTCAATGGATCTTCTTTCAAAAGGGAAGTCTAGGTTACTTTCCTCTTTCATTGATCAAAAGTGATGAAGTTCTCCAAATAAATTGGAAAAGTCCCAACGCGCTTGGACTTGTCCAATTTGTCAGAAGACCTGAAATGAAAACTTTTATTTAAATGAATTGAATTTTTTTTTTTTTTTCAAATTTATGAAGATTAAACTTCAGGAATGCTCTTTGTCTTTTTTCGGTATTATCAGGATTAAAAGAATTCATCGGTTTTGCTTGAATCAATACTTGAAACTAAAAGCGCTTAAAATTGGGATAAAAATGTTAATGAATATCAACGGTCAAATCACCAGGGACTCAACTCATCCAAAATGTGGACTGTGGAGTGTGGACACATCCTCCCCCCTTGGGATTTTATTTTCCCTAAGGCAGTTTTTTTTATAGGTCATGGACTGAATTCCTGTCAATTTTAAAATCATTGAAAAACGAATGACTTTTCCATATTAGTGTGCAAAATTAACGTTCTTAATTTTAAGGACCATGACAAAACAAAAATAAAGATAATAAATTAACCAAAAGTAGTATCAAGGCTAGAATATTCGACCTTCACAAGTTTTACTGATCATCTACCCTCCAAGATCCGGAATTTTACGTAACTTTTAACACCCACGAACTCATCCACATCGTACTAGACCTATTTTGAGGCTCACTTATCGAAAGAAATGTGCGAAATCATCCTTAAATTGTTTGTCGCTACATTAAAAATGCGACGACACGCCCTTACTTAGATTGCATAATTTTAAAACAACCGAAACGAGTTTTTTTTTACCCGAAGACAAAAAATGACGAAATTATTTTAAAAAGAACAAGCCTCAATTTTGCGAAACACTTCTATGAAAAATTGAAAAAATCGCCCCTTCATGAAACTTTACAAAAAAAAATCTTCCTATTTCGGGCAATGTTTTTACAAGTTGAACCCCCCTTTTTCACCTTAATTTTTTTTTTTTTTTTTTTTTTTTTTTTTTAAGTACTTTGCTCTTATTATTATTATTCCCACAATGTTGGTAGCGTATATTTGCTGCTGCTGCTGCTACATATTATGTATATTACAAAAAAGGCCTTCCATCTAACTCAGCAAATTAAATTTTTTTTCCCTCATATACTTATTACATGACAACAGCATAACCTTGAACTTCAAAATAATATCTGGCATTTTTTCACGAAGATATATTTTTGAAGATCATGTTTTCGTTATAAACCGGTTTTATAAGGTCAGTGGATGTAAAATAAAATTACACAAGCCTCTCGAAGCTGGACTACCAAAAATTCATTTCTACAAGAATCCGGAATTTTTTTTCGTTTCCAATAAAAATCTTGAAAAGATTTTGTTTTTTACCTATAGATTCGGGCAATGAAAAATTTGACCTATTGATTGTAAAATGAAAAAAATATACAGAACAGTAATTTAACTCTATTATTTTTAGGTGTATAAAATTACAAACAAGTAAAAATAAGAAATTATGTCATAGGTTCATAAATTATTATCGATCACGCATGATCGATGTAACATTAATTTTTGTTATACGTGAGTAATGACCGCCCTTGTAAGGATCATTTCTGTTGCTTCATTATCCGCATTTCTGGTTGTTGGAAATAATACACCATTGTGCTAAGTGTCGGGGAATATTGCCATAAAGTGGTTTTGCCCTATTGAGAAACTCCTTGAAGTGGGTGATCCAGAAAGCCATTATATTAGTAAGCATTCAACTATATTTAATTTTGTCTTTGTGCGATGTAATTACTCGCATGAATAGCTCATTTCCTGGTCCATTATAAAATAATCACCGAAAAAAAGTGGAAAGAAAATTCTCGGCTAATGGGATATCTAACAGACCTCCAATTTTTTTTTTTTTTTTTTTTTTTTTTTTTCGATTTCAACATCTCGGCCGGAGCGGTAATGCCGTCTCGATGTCCGAAAGGTCGTAGACGTTGCTCAATTTTTTTAACTTTCATCAGAACTCCAAGAAGTCAACTCATTCGGAAAATATTTTTATGTGTAAAATCAAGGAATAGTTTAAAAAGTAATTTTAGATTTCAGGCCTTATTCTGCTTAAATAAAAACCTACTCCTTATCTTCAGAAATCGAGCCTGAATAATTACAAAATTTGCATATTCCCCAGTGCTAAAAAGCGGCATAATAAACGTGCATAGCATTATAAACTTTAAACACCTTACTTTAAACAAAGCATGATGAAATGAGCTTTTGAGCGAAATGCAGTTTTTTTTCTTTATTGATTGATGGTGATAGATGGGTCGTTAAAAGCCTGTGTAATGTCTGAAAAACGAGGAGTGATAAAGGATTCTCTAAGTGATTGTGGAGTCATTAAATTGCATTAGCGACCTTTGAAGGTAACCATTGAAAGCTCATTTTGAATTACCGTCATCCACAATTACGTCAACAAGTCTGTAGATAAAAGGGAGAACAATGATGCGGCTTCTAATAGTCGATTGATCTTTAAACGTCAGAAGGATAAAGAAGTTCATATTAAAATTTCATAATTGTTTTATATTATTTCTTTTGTTTCTTTGAAGGTTTTAGCCTCTTTTTATTGATTGCGAATCTGATACAAGGAATTATGAAAAAGGAAATGAGAGGTAATGGTGCGAAGAATGGAAATTAAAAAAAATTGTCGATGGTGAAATATGTATTGCAAAGTTTACACTCTTACGGGTGCTACGATTTTCGATGGTTGGAAGGTTCGGGGAGCAACTGGAGCGACTGGTGCAGGATTCTGTACGACGGGAGCAGCAGCGAGTAAGCGAGCTGGAGATGAGACGGCAGGAAGGGCATACCGAGCTGGTTCGACCACAGGAGCGGTTGCGACATAACGTGCGGGCTCAACTACTGAGGGAGCAGCAACGGCATAACGAGCAGGTACGGCGACTGGATACTCCAAAGCCGGAGCGACATACCGAGCAGCGAAACCCGGAGTTCCCACAACAGTCGAGGCACGAGCTATGATCGGATTTGGAGGAACATATCTAGAAACGTATGCAGCATAAGAGACCGGAGAATAAACCGGCGCGACCACTTGTCCCTTTGCAACGAAAGCAAAAGCCAGACAAATCACTACTTTGAACATCATTATTGTTTCAGTTACTTTTTCTGACTGTTTTGCACAAAGCAAAACTCCCTTCTTTTATATAGGACGATTTTCAATTGAAATTCAACTAGTGTCAACTTAACACACTCAAGTGTTTCAAAATTTATTACAAAATGAATTCGTTTTTACAGGAGCGAAGCGTGGACTATAAAATTCTCTCACCATTTTTAGGGTCCCTTTTAAGTGTTAAATAAAACATTCTCTAATTAAGGGGTTGGAAAAAAGAAAAAGTGATTAGAGAAGCTCTCTCATAAAAGCTGATTCTCACTGCTCTTATAATATTTCGTACCTAGTACTTAGGTTCCTATGACGTATTAATTTACTTCCAAATATGAAATTACAAAAAATAAAAATAATAATAATAATTATTATTATTATTTAAAAAGATACATGTTTTCCCTCAATTTAAAATTGGAAAAACTGGGTGAGTTTGTTTTTGAACTCGTTAATGTAACAAGCAACTGATTAATTAATTCTTGATTATTATATGTAATTGATTACTAATTCTTAATAAAATTTTAAGGCTTTCGGCTTCCAAGCCATTTCAGCAATTAAAAGAAATGAGAAACAAAATTTGTTACCTAAATGAGTTTTGTTTCTATATATCAATTTAAAAGTTGTTTAGTCCCTTTTAATGGAAATTTAATCTGCACAGTTTTGGGTTTCTTCGAGTTAAACCGATTTCTTATTTCAGGAGACCCGTTGGCCCTTGCCCCTTAGGGTAACTCGGGGTCACTTGCCGTTAATGTGCACCGGGAGGTTACTCGGATTATAGGATTGTAAAAACATCAAATTAATTATCTTAAATGTTAAAATATGTAAACTCCGCAATTTTTTAAAATTTGACAACCGTATGGGAGAACCACTTCTCCGATTGAGTCCTGAAAAGTCTCATATGATAATAAACTAAGGAGCAATTCCCAAAAAGTCCTAGTTCTCCATCTTTCATGGTTCAGAGATGGATAGCCTTGGTCATCATACAAGAAATTTCGTATAAGCAATACGGGAGAATCACTCTTCCGGTAGAGACAAGAGTATACTCATTTTAAAGGTAACTGAGGATGAAACATTTTGCAAAAAGTCCTTCATTATTCATGGTAGTTAATTAATACAATTTTCTCTCTCTTTCATTCTTATTTCGCCGCATAGTTTTGGCTTGAGGTTTCCATGAAAGTGCAATGTACAGACTGCATATTAATTTTGGTTTCCGGACATTGCAATATTTTCGTTTGTTACAAATTTTTGAGGATATTACAATGTCATTTTCGGTTATTAAATGCCATTAATGGCGGTTATTAAATGTCATTTTCGGATACTTGGAATTTTTGCGGTCATTGCATTTTTGGTAGTTTCGAATTTTTGCGGACATTACATTTTCAGTTATTTCTTTTTGCGGAAATTACACGGAGGATTAAAACCCGGCATTGCGGAGTTTACTACAAATATGAAATGCGAAATGCATTGTCCAATACAATTATGAAAATTAAATAGTTTTTCTCAAGTATCCCCCTGAAATAAAAACATAATTTAGCCAGTTTGTTTGTTTTTGGTCTTCCTTTAACCCTTTGGGTCGTCACGTAACCCATATTAGTGGCATCTGCATTTCAGGGTCAAAGGCTGTGGCTTTTGCCATGTTGAACATTGTCCTCGGATTAAACAAGCTGCCCAAACAACATCTTTGTAGATAAGAGACCATCGAAAAAATTTCAATTTCCATAATTTTCGCTAAACCTGACGAATTCGCAACGTTTCAAGTCACGTACCTGCTTGAATTTTGAAAACTTTTCTTTTCCCTCCATCAGATAGCAATCGAGCGTGCTCTTGTTTTATTCCATTCCCTCTTTTAATATTCTTTTAACGTGACTTGCAAAAATCCCTCGGGAATCCTCCAATAGCTCCAAATTTGTACAACTAAAAAGTTTTCTGGTGCAATCTGTGAAACGAAAAAAAAAAAAAAAAAAAAAAAAAAAAAAAAAAAAAAAAAAAAAAACATGAGAGAACGAAAGTTTGTCAACTTCTAGCTTGACCTGAAAAAATGAATATTCATCATTTTGATAAAGATTGCATGTAAATTTTTATAATTTTAATCATGATTTAATCTCCGACATATTCTGAATTTCAAAAAGGAAATTAATTTGAGCTTTACATTAGTGATTATACGTTAATAGGGGGTTAAAATTTCTTTTTAAAAATGTTAACCTGTGATTCCATGATCCGATGAAAAAGTGCCAGACATTTTGTTTTAAATTAAAATCTGGCCTTCATGTTTCCTGAAAAGTTGAGAAAAAAAAAACGTTATATGCAGTATTGCGTGCGTGATCATAATTTTAGGTTTGAAACTGAAAATTATTGTTAATAATAAAGGATTGAATCCAGGAAGGGGATTTATCTGGGCCATTGAATTCGTTGCATAGACCTCGGATTGTGTCAAGGGCGAGTGAAAGTGATACGCGGGCTGTAAGGTGTTTGGCACAGTCTCGGGCCGAAAGGAGGCTTCGCATTTGGCAAACCACCTTTGAGAATTGCCTCGTAATATTACGTATGTATTGAGGATGCACATTAGACCGCCTCAGCAGTAAATGAAGTCCTACTAAAATTTTAACTTTTGACTGAATATAATATCAAAGGGACTTTCTGTGAAGGGGTTCAAATTAAACAGAACTTTTCTTTGCTCCTTTAATTAAATTCGTTAAGCCTTGCGGTCGAGGGTTTGGAGACAAAGGCAAAGGAAGAAGACACCGAAATGGACCTTCGCAAGACAAACACGAAACCGATTAATAATACAAAAGGGCATTTCTGTGTGTAAAATGGTCGTTTTACGACTTTAATTGTTTTGGGTGTAAGAAATAAATAGAGGTAAGAGCTGTTCTTATCACCCTAATACGACACCTGTTTACGATCTCAAAAGAAAGTTATTACCTACCCTTGAACCCGGGATTTTGGGAAGGGGTCAAGGAGACCCTGTATAGTCAAATTGACCTTTGATCTTCGTCGGACATAAAGGTCTGGTCTGGCAAGTTGCACATGAGTGTTTTAAACAATATAGATCGGAGGGGAAAAAATCCTGATTTTTGTGGGAAAACTGTATGTCAGTGCTGAAGTAAAATCAATCATTGTTTCAGCCTCAATAGATTACCATGTCAAGTAAATAGCTCTATCTCCTTCGGGAACTCGCTAACAGTCCATCAATAACTTTCTCACGTACAAGTGTCAAATATGAGAGCCAGTACTTGCCTCCCGATAAAATCTTCCGATGGGAATTTTCGCTATATTCCGATGCTATTTCAGATATCGTTCTATAAACATAAGCTCTAGAATGAAAACAATTTTTTTTTTCTGTTTCAGATCACAGGAGCAGCGCGTGGTTTAGGTCGAGAAATATGTTTAAGATTAATCCGAGAAGGATGTTCGATGACGTGCGTCGACGTCATTTTAGAAGGTGCCAAAGAAACGGCGGAGATGTGCAACTCGGTGAGGCCGGGATGTGCGAAATTCAAACACTGCGATATTACGAGTAGGGAAAGTATAAGAAAATTAATCAAAGAGATACCACCCGTCGACGTCCTCATCAACAACGCCGGCATCGTTAGCTCAGCAGACATTTTGGAAGTGACTGATGAGCACATCGAAAAAATGGTCTCCGTTAATGTCATGGCCCATTTCTGGGTAAGTCCATATAGCAAAAGCGACGGTTATTAAAATTTCAATTTTATAATTGAATAGGAACATATTTTTTTATATTGGAGATAAAAACATTTTTTCTGACAGGGGATCATAAATCCAGACATTCGGAGATTTTAATAATTTTTTTTTTTTATATTGTTTTTTCCCTAACGAAATTATTTTTAACGAACGGCTTTTTTTAACTTAAAAAAATAAACAAAAGAAGATAACAAAACAAAAATTCAGAGGTGGAATAACAAAATTGTAAATTACATACCTTTTCTACTCCATCCTATTAATGCCCCTATATGACCATAAAATCCGAGGGCGAGGACCATCGATGTATGAAAAAACTTCGTTTTATTATTATTAAAATACATCCATCAACAGTCAACACTAGGGTTCGAAATGTTATTTAAACTTTAGCAAAAAGTGACAGATTAACTGTTCAACAGAACTTTTATTTGAAATGAAAAGTTTGTTTAGAGCTAACAGTCGGTTCCTAATCCTCCTAATCCACATGCATGGCTGACGTCCAACAAATTAAACCGTTTGACCAAATCGTACCTCACAAAAGGTACTACTCATTGCCTCAATCCCCTTGGAGTAGGAATGCAACTAGTTTGCGCGATTCATACCGCTTTGGGCTCATTTAAACGGTCCAGTGTAGCTAGACATGGAGTTGTATCCCAAATTGGAAAATACATACTTCACATTGTAGCCAGATTGAGCAATAATTTATAACAAACTGGACTTATGATGTTAAGATTAAGACTTATTATAATTGACTCTTCATTTTCCTTCAATAAAAATGACTGCTCTATTTTCAAGAAATTTTTAATCCCTAAATCCGTGGAAGAGCTATTAAAATTTTTATTCATTTTCTGATTAACCAGTGACATTTTACGATTTTTCCTAATCAAGTTGGTATGGAACGTTAATGGAAATAAGCTGGGAGAAAATTTAATGATCAATAATTATGTTTATTATATCCTTTTCAAAAAAAAAAATTATTTCAGACCATCCGTGCTTTCCTTCCCGGTATGATCGAAAGAGGACACGGTCACATCGTCGCGATAGCGTCGGCGGCGGCTTTTACATCAGCAGCGAACATCGCCCCTTACACAGCAACTAAATACGCAGTGACAGGTGTGGTAATACAGTAATTTTTGAAAGGAAAAAAATGTTTTTCTGAGCATAAATGTCAGTATTTTCTATTTTTCTATAAATTATGTAATCAATAGTGCGAAAGCAATTCACTTATCGGTTGAATTCCGAGAAAACATGGTGTGATTCACACAATAAAACCTTCCTGTAACCAATATGGACGACGGAAGATGATATTGGACCGTTAAAGGGGTGGTTACAAACTTTACGAGGGGGGGGATTGGTACGTTCATTTTAGGGGGTCGTAAAATATCTCATTGTTCTTTTGACCTATTTTGGTTGTGGAATTATGTAGTTTGATCCTTCTACTTCAGAACGAGATGCAAACTATTAGTACTGCATGAGATCATTATAATATTAACTTTATTGCCCTAACCCTTTTTGAAAAATTAAAAATAAAAACATTTTTTTCCTCATCTCAGTTTTCAATTTTTTTTTCAGCGGACATATTCAAATGTAAGTAAACTCATCATTCTTTTCTTCATCTATCAATGAATATCAATGAAAAACACATTAAAAGTGGACACACTCCAATGAATTTTCAAACGATTTCATTTCACAAACTATTAAATTATCATTAAAATATCCATTCTCTTTCATTTCACATCATACCTAAAAAAATTAATTAAAAATTTCATTGATAAGTATTTAAATTGGGTCATGGGGCGAAATGGAGTTCTGATGTCGGCCGAAGCGATGACAAGACGTCATGTTTAAAGTTTATGTCGGGATCAATAGCTGTTATCGCCTAAGTTTACACCCAAACAATTTCTTGAATCGAAGACGAATGAAGCGAAGAAATGGCAACATTTTAACTTTACAATAGACATAAATTATTGGAAAAGGCATCATTTTTTCAAGAAATCTATAAAGAACCCAAATCTCACGGCTTTTATCTTCTTTTTTTGGGATGGTCTTTTGCGGTAAAAAATTCAAAAAACCGCTAAAAACTATTTTCGGCATAACTTTCAGAATTTTTTTTTTTTTTATTTATTTATTTTATTAATAGTGGCAATTTTTTTTTTTTTTTTTTTTTTTTTTTTTTTTTTTTTTTTTTTTTTTTTTTTAACAAACATGTATAGGTAAAAGTTTGAATGTAAAAAGTTGAAAGGGAATACTTAATAAATCTACGTCTAGATCTTTATGCAATTGATCACGCTCTGTTTAAAGTGAGCTCATAGACGTCTCGTAATCTTTTTTTTAGATTATGTATCTTCCAGATTTTAAATCTAGTTTTATAAATAATTTTAACTTTAAATTTAGCTTTTATTTATTTATTTTGTAAATTTCTCATTTATTTTGAAGGCATGATGGCGTCACTGAGAGAAGAATTTCGAAGGGCCCACCCTGAAATAAAGACGACGACGATTCACCCATTTTTCATCACACCGCCTCCCTCGAGTGTGGAACACTGGGATAAACAGTGAGGAATATTTTTTTTATTCAGTAGAATCGAGGGTTTGTAACAACAATTTCATCAACATTATACCTTATTTTAACTTTCTTAAATTTAAATAAGATCGTGTTTATATTTTTAAAGATCTTTTTGAAACAACGTAATTTTATCCATTGTAAACAACAAAGAATCTACTTAATCTACTTTGAAAAGAATTCAAGATCGCTTTTACCTCGTAATGTTTAACCTACAATCATGATAATTAGGAGACGCTTTATTTATGTCTTAAGAAGTAAAATTATTTTTGTATACAATTTATTCATATTGCCAAGTTGTTCTAATATTAATTTATTTCAGATCAAGAATACCCGACGTTACAGCCTGTCAGACGGCAGATATGACTGTGAGAGGGCTGAAAAGAGAAAAAATAACTGTGACTGTTCCTCCTCATTTGTACTTCCTTTTACTTTTATTACAGTGAGTAATGGCAAAAACGTAAAAAAATTTATTATTTTTAACGTTTTCTTTTGATGTCATAAATTCAGTGCTCGTATCTGAACAAAAATTACCTAAAAACCACTGACAATTTTTTTAATTTTAATATTACTAAAGGAATTTTTCATAAAATCCAAATCGTAACTCGTAATGTGTAATTTCATTTATTGTGGTTCATTCCTCGTTTCTTTTTTTGTTTCCTATAGACATGTTTTTCCTTATTAAGAAGCTTTTTTTTTTTTTTTTTTTTTTTTTTTTTTTTTTTTTTTTTTTTTTTTGTTCTCTCTCATATATGTACTTACTTACCTGATGTAGGTATTTAAAATACCTAAAAAAGAAAAAAAGGGAAAGCACCTAAACCGCCATCTACGATTCAGAAAGGAACTGATTCTAAATTTCGTATTCTTCTCACGAGATGGAGATATGTACTCTTTGTGACCGTACCAAGAGAAAAAAAAAGTGTTCAAATAATTGTATTCAATAAATTTTATTACAAAGGTCTAAAGATTGACATGAATTATAAAAAGTTTCCCCCACTTCAAGTTCAATGTTTTAAAGCTTAAAATAATGAAATCTTTGTTTTCTTCTTTTTTCTGATGCTTTTTTTGGCTTTACATGATTTCCCAAAATCTAGGTTAGTTTTTAAGGTACCAATTACCTTGTGAGGGCCTATTTTTAATCAAACCCAATGCAATTTTTATGTTTTGTGGTTTTCAAGTCTTTTTAGGATCCCCCTTTTTTTTTAGCGAATTCAAGGGTTGAGATACACCACGAAAAGGGTTGAGATAAGTAATTAAACTTGCTGACTTGTTGCCAAGGAATTTCGTGAAGCATCACTTCCCAAGATTTGCTGGGTTATTCAGAAAAGAACCTGAAAACGTTTCTACGTTCTTTTCTTGATGCCTGTCGGATCAAAATTATTAAAAATTAATTCGACCTGTTCTGCACGGCCGAGCCTCGTTTCATTTACTCACGTTTTCATTGTCAAAGTTACGCTTTAAAAGCTTCCATTTTAATTCAGAATCTTATTATATAGACATCTTAATAATAACGCTGAACCTGTATGATTAGGACAATAGATAAATCAAAGAAATGAGGATTATTATTAATTAGGACACAGTGGAGTTAAAAAAAAAAGTTTTAAAAAAATACTTATTTTAATAAAACATAAACAAAGTCTGTACAAAATAAAACATATTAAAAAAAATTATCACATTAGTTGAAGGGGATTTTTTCCCCTAAATGACGCTCATGAATTTTTCGAGTTGGTCGCCGCTGAACCAACATTTGCTGTACGCCTTTTCACAAAGACCTTCCGTTTTTTTCTTCCCGAGTTCTTCTGCTTTTTTCCACTCTCCGTTAATGTCGAGCCAACTGAAAGTCCTGGAAACATAAAAAGAAATCTTCATTTTGCTATTGTACTCGAACGTAATTGAATTGCTCTTTGTTTTAAAACTTGATTAATGGCCACCCTTTATTGGAACTTGTTCTATATGATTCCTATTTCACTCCAAATAATTGATTCTTAAGGTAAAACATTGAGTAAAACATACAATCAATAAAGTAGACTTGAAACCACTTTCAGGCATATGATAAGACTTCATTGAACGAGACCCTTGTAGCTGATTAACCGCTATAGGTACCATTTTTATGGTCACCATTTATGTTTAAATTCTAATTAATCAATCACATACGAATCTAGTATTATAAAGCAATATAAATCACTTTAATTAACTACAAACAATAGGATTCATAGATACGAGCACTGTGGAATGATGAATGACTTGTCTAGTTTTAGACATAAATTGTGACAAGTCGTCTAATCAACAATCAACGTCGTTTCTGAAATAAACCCAAGTTGGAATTTTAGCAACGATTCATTTTATTATTTGAATCAATTAAATTCTTTTACGTTAAAACTACCATTTTGTTTTTTACTAATTAAATTTTTTTCAGAGCTCTACCATCCGCTGCAGGTGAACTTTGGAGAGACATGTTTTACGCCAATATCAAGTCAATTGATAACAAAAAAGTCAAAGCGTAATATCTGCAAAAATTGGACCTCAATGGAAAAAGAAATGAAGAAAAAAAGCCTCATAGAGAACGATAAAATTCTATTTAATTAATGTAAATAGCAATTTGTTGTAAATAAATCAAGAGTTAATTTTAATAGTGTGGGTGATCAAATCAAAATAAGTAGTTTATTGTTGTTTTTTCATCACCGTTTAAAAAATTATGTATTTCGGCTTCAAGCCCACGGTGATAATATAAATAAAAAATAAGAATTTTCTTCCAGCCAAATGTTTACCAATTTTGTAAATATCAAACAATTTGCTCAAAACTTATTAGTTTAAAAAAATTATTAGATCCTTAAATGAAGCTCAAGAGCTATATTTTTCATTATAAATATCTAATTTTTTTCATTGTTGTATTTTGAAATTATTGTACCACAGTTTTCATCCCGAGAATAATAATGCCTTGCCTGAAATTACCAACGTAGAGTTTAATTAGATTTATTACCGTACGAGAGATAGGATGCCTTCTTACCAAATTAAAAACAAAATTATAAATTAATGCTGTATACAAAATGACTTAATTATTTTAAGCTCAATTTTTATTACTTTTTTAAAGGTAAACCATCCTTGCCTCTCATTAACAAATTTAATATTAAATTATTTATTTTATTAACACTTAATTTGAATTTTATTTACATGTCTAAGTTGTTTTAGGTCGAATTTAGAATTTTCGTTAGAGTTGTCTACTTGTAAAAAGTGATTATTGATCGTGTATTCAAAGTGATATGATAAATACATATTTATACTATATTAGTTTTATAAAAAATTTAATATTAAAATGTTTGATTATAAATCTATGAAGTTATTTAAAAAAAAAATAATAAAAGAGAATTTTTTAATTCAAAACCTTTGGTAAAGTTTAAGCCTTTGGTGCTTTCAAATACAGTGTTTATTGGATTTTCAATAGGAATTTCTTTGATGAGGTTTATTTAATAAATAAGCCAATACATACTGAACTGTATTGAAAGAAATTACCTTAGAAGGAAGAGAACACTGTCTTGAGTTTTAGTCAATTTCGCCTTTGATTTATGTGAGATGTGGCAAACGTATTTCCTCGCGCAGCCAATCGGGTCGTTTTTCAAGACCTGGCGCATTTCCCTCGTGTCGTTACGAAGTCTCTCAGCGATCCACTACAAAATACAAAAATGTTGAAAACCGTGTTGGTGTTTTCTAGTTTAAAAGAAACTGGTTTTTTATAAGAATGTTGCAAAAACAGGAAGCATAGTGAAAGCAGAAACTTATGCTTCGAAAACCACCTTATCTTCATGTCAACCATTACCTCCAAATGTCTAATTTATATCATTGACGTTTAGTTTTATTTTTCGTATCCCCGAAAAAACGTTCTCGAGGTCATTAGTGTAATTATCCGTCAAACAAGTTTCTGTGAAACCGGCGATCTCTTTATAAAACTCAGCTTATGAATATTAACTTCGTTAATTTTGCTTGCAGGTATAATCTTCGTAACTTGGTAAGCGAGACTAATGATCTGGAGGGGTACCTTTCTCAAAAAAAGATACTTTATAGTTTTCAAAGTATTTTGGGTAAAGAATTTTTTCGGTAATTTTTTAAGTCTTTATAATAAAAATATAGATCATTTTGATTCTGGTCTGGAAGTTATGGAAGTGGAAACCCCAGGCCATAAGTCATAACACAGTGGAAACTTTTCAAAAAGGTGAACATTTGTGGTTACTAGCCCTAACCTCCTGTGTATGGTGAAAATTTGATGAGGATAGTGTTTTGTGATTTATGGTATAAAAAGAATCTCTCTGACTTACGTTTTGTTTTTCTGTGGTATCGTCTGCGGACCTTTTTCCGCGGCTCATCTTCGCGAGCATTCCGAGCAAACCTGCACCGCCGGGTCTAAATTGGCTGCTGATCTTTTGAAAATCGCCGGCAAGAAGGTGAAGCATGTAGAGACCGACGAGGCCGAGGGCGATGAGTATCACGAGCCTCAAAGCGTGCAAATGTGCTTTGACGATCCCCAGGCAGCAGATCATTAAAATCCACACCCACCACGGTTTCTCTCGCATTCTAGAAATTCGGAAATTCGGATTAGGAAGATATAATTGTCCAATCTAAGCGGCTCAATTATAAAAGGGAAAAGAGAAACAACTTGTGAACGTCATTTGTGATTTTTGTGCTGATGAATATCCGCATTTGAATAGCTAAAAGAAAAAGAAAAAACTATATTGTCAAAAAAAGTAGAATTTTTTTTATATCTCTATCACACGTCTATGATCACTTGGCAACTTTTTTGCTCCCTCAGAAAATAAAAACACGAACAGTTCACAAGTATATCCGAGATAAAGTCGAAAAAACACAATAGACCTGCAGAGACTGAGTAAACATGCCTCAGGCATCTCTCTACCCACCTCTATCGCTACCCACCTTGAAAACCAACCTCATGTTTTCTGAAGGAAAAAGTTGAACTATATATACCACTTGCAAATAAAAATTATTGTAAACAATTGACTCTAAATAGTTGGTACAAATGTCAGATCGCAGCCTTTTTTTTTTTTTATCCATCCGAATTGCCATATATGTATAGGGTGTCCGCCAACATGAATAAAAAAGAGATCTTGACAGTTTTAACTTGAAAACGTCCTCTTGTCACTTTTTTTAATTGATAACTGGAAACCAATTTTCGGTGATATAATCAAAAAATGATCTCTTTAGAAAGTTATTTTTCTCGGACGGTAAGGTATTAAATTTTTGAATTCCTAAATAGGATACGTTCAAAAAATGAGTTTAATTGCCTATAAAATGCCGTCCAGTTTGAGGTGAAAGGCCGAATACGGGTAGCATGGACAGTTCGTTCCGAGTAAACACTTTCGCCTCCTCGCGAGCATCCGCGGAGAACAGGTTCCGCCGTTGAGGACGCCCGAAAGAGAGTAAAAGCATTTCCGTACTTTTTATCATTCTCAAACACGTTCTCTGACCATCCTCGAAAGGCCAAGGTCTTAACGACCGCAAGTATTTAGAAACTCAAGCTTTATGATGACATTAAAAACAACACTTTTTTCGATTATTGCGCAACAAAAGAGTTTTTCCATGTAGATTCGAACTTGATATGCTATTTAGGCTGTTACATAAATGATGGGAAAAGCCGTTAGAAAGTCGGAAGGGGTTTATCTCTCTATAAAACATGGCATTGTTAAATTTTGATCTGGACCCCCGACAGATTCGCTTTGACAACTATTACGTATATTTATTTTCTAATCGTTTTCTGTCACCGAGAACTCGACAATCGTTTTCTCCCATTATTTTCTTGCATTTTTTTAAACAACATAAAATTGAAACTTCTAACTCGTTGCAACTTTCTTATTTGTAATTGTGTGACAAGTAAGTTTTACGAGCCATTAACAAGATTAGTAAACATTGTCAACTTAAATTATCTCAAGTGTTAAACTCGATAACTCACTTAAACTACATTATAAGCATATTAAGTGTATTAATTGATAATTTTTTTTTCAACTTTCAACTTCAATTCTGATTATTGCTATATAAGTTGGTAGATACTGACCCTATAGACATTCTGCCATGATCAGTTTTCTTCACTTCATCATCTTTTTAGCTTTACTTTTTCATTACAACCATACTTGTATGGTTCTAACCAGACTCTTGACTCTAGTTCTTCAACCCCTCTGGTATGCAACAAAACTATTTTCTTAGTTCAATTTTAAAACAATATATGTATAAGGAAAAAATATAAGGATGTCAACTCAAAAAGGACATTGCCTTTTCTCAACTTTCTTTGGACTGGAAATTTTCAGGGTGGCACCAAATTTCCAGTCAATCAGTCCACAGGGAGCTGTGAAAAGGTAATATACTTTTTGACTTGAGTCTCCACTCATACGTTTCTGAATACCATCCTAGAGATGTAGCCTAGACTAATGGGTTTTAAAGCTCTTTTTTTGACTTTAGAGGACCTAAAAAATCATCATTCTAATAAATTGCTAATGTACAACCATTAACCTGTATTATCGCGTTTAAAATAATTGATGCTTTCAGCAAATTCGAAAAAAAGACTGTAATTTGAGAACTTACTTGGTCAGACGAGTCGAAAAGTAAAAGAGCGACTAATCACGAGGGCGAAAAAGACGCGGAGTAAGAAAGACTTTCTTCTGCCCCACCCTCCGGTTTAGATCCACACTTGGGGAAGTGGTCGACGATCGACAAGATTTATTAAGCTTCCGTGTTTGTATTCTCATTGGAGGAACTAGATTCGTTTATGTTTTCCATTGTTTTACCATTTTTATTCTGGTCCAGTTCAAGCGGTGAATACTCGTTATGGTTCTTTTCCATTATGCACGTTCAAATAGAAACTCTTGTTATACATACATGAAAAGAATTTTTGTTACGTTATTATTTTTTGGTAATTTCTTTATTTAAATAATGGTCCATTCTTCCTATTGTTGGTAGTAGCATTGAGCTTTGAAATCAATAACCAAATTAGTTTGACAGTTTGGAGGCTCTGATCCCTTGATCCATGATAGATGGGTATGGAAATTAAAAATTAAATATCTAAATATGAGTTTTCAAAACTTTAAAACATTCTTGGAGAAAAAAAATTTTTTTTTACCGGATTTCCGTAGGAAAGGAGGCTATTGAGGTGGTCGTCACTCGTCATGGAGGCTCCCAGGCTAAAGGCCTTTTTTTATTTTTTTTTTTATTTATTTTTATTTATTTTATTTTTTATTTTTTTATTTTTTTTTTATTTTTTTTTTTTTTTTGCTTAATAGGCTTTGATAATTCCCGTGAGAGGCAGTCAGGAGAGCTTTTATCGGTTCTCGGGAGATTTAAATCCCTATCGAGAGCAAAAATAAAATACCTGGAACAACTTTATTTCCTGTCAAACCAGTGAAACATAAGTATTTTTCAACTGACATCCAATATTAGGACCAGTTAAAAAAAGAAATCATGTAAGTATGCGTCAAAGTCCCATTTTTAAAATTCTCTTTCATGAGCCATTTGTCTCGTGCACTTTTCGAAAAAGGTAGTGAAAAGGAGAAAGATATTTTTTTTTTATTATTCAAGGTTATTATGTCAAACCGCTTTCACTGAAATTAAAATAAAAATTAAATAAAATGTTACGTCTTCCACGTTCTTCGAAATTGACGTATAGGCCAAAATCTGTGAAATTACGCAACGCTTGTTTTTAAGAAAAATCGACCTTAGGACTGGTTTTTTAAAATCTAGTAAAAGTTAAAAAGTTTCTATGATAAAGGGAGAATCAAATAAAAAAATATATTAATGTTACGAATGTTTATTAATAATCAAGTTAACATAAATTCTAGATACATAAAATATTTTAAAAATCATAAAATTAAGTTTTTAATTAAAACGATAGGTTATCGTTAAGGTGTCATAAATTAAAAAAATATATTCCTCAATGGGCACTGAAAATCAGTACCCGAAGGGCTCTTACATTTTTCTTAAAAACTTAAAAATAATAATTCCAAGATTGACAATAGAACCAACTTGATTGTCAAACAAAAACTTGGAATAAAAAAAATTTCGGATACCAGAAGGTATCGGAAGCAAAATAAATTCAAATTTAAACCATAAATTAAAGTTATCGGATTTTTTCGAATTTGACCCAAAGGCCGTCTTTGGCGGTGTGGAGGAAAGTGCTCATCGGGTCGAGTTCGATCGTCTTCTTTTCTTGAGGGACGATTTTGAAGTTGAGGAGGATCGAGATGAGGGCGAGCTTCACCTGGGTCAAAGCGAATCGGACTCCGATGCAGATTCTGGGACCTTCGCCGTATGGCAAATAGGTGAACTTACGAATAAGAGGGCGGTTCTCTTTCGAAAAGCGGTCCGGACGGAATTCTTCAGGATCTTCGAAATACTCAGGGTCGGTATGAAGAGCGTAAATAGGTATGACGACCGACATCCCTTTTTTTATCTTATACTCCTTCCCCTCCGAAGAATAAATCGAAGTACTCTCCGTGCACACTCTTGTCACCGACTGAATAGGCGGATGCAACCTCAGACTTTCTAAAATAAAAATTCAATATAAAATTTTCTTTATTTTGAATAAATTTTAGTTTTTTCAAGAAATAAGTAAGAAATTAGGAGCAGAAACGTGGAAAAACTGGCACAATGAAAAGTCTTAACTACCTCAAACTTCAAGTTATTTTTTTCACGTTTTCTTTCTGGTCCTAATTTTCTTGAATAAACTGTAATCACCAGTGAAACTTTGTTTTAAAAGTAGCTGACTTCTAAGTACCTGAGATAACGTTATCGAGATACGTCATATGATGAACGTTGGCTGTATCGAATTCGTGAATGTCGCTTGAAATAGAGAGGATCTCTTCGCGTAGCTCTTCCTGGATTTCGGGATGCAAGGCCAACTCGTAGAGAGTAAAACTCAATAAAATAGACGTCGTTTCGTATCCGTCCATATAGAAAGTCATGCAATGTCCGGCCATTTCCAAGTTACTGTAAACTAGATTTTTCGGTTTAGAAATTTTCCTTTATGTAATAAGTTTTGATCCTACCTGGTTTCCCAGTTGGGGATTCGGAATTGGTATCGATCAACTGTTGCAGAAAGTCGTTTCGAGTAACTTTGTTTTTAAGCCTGTACTCGGAAGCAGCGTTTATCACGTTGACAAAATAATCTTCAACATCTTTATGTATAACCCTAAAAAAATTCATTTTAACTAAGCAAACAGTTGTGAATTAAAATACCTTAATTTTAAAAGTTTTCCTAATGAAGGAGCCAACATTGCGCACAAAATTGATAAATTGTCCCAGTAATTGGAGCCGAAGACTTCTCCGCTTGTCACTGCCCCAAAGGCTTCTTCCTCTTTCGAGAAAGAATCTGATTTCAAACCAAAAGCGCATGCAGCCACAGTATCACCGGTGTAACAACCAGAAACTTTTTTCGCCTGAAAAATTTTTTAAAAAACGTTTATTAGCTTTTTTAATTTAGGAAGTCCGAAAGGCCTCAGGGGACGGAATTCCATCTCCGCCTTAGTTAATAATTTAATAACCAAAATTCATTCCACTCTTAAAAATAGGGGCAACAAAATTTATTTAACAAAAAAACCTTTAAAAATTTAACTTTTTTCCTCCTTTACAGGCAATACCCCAATGGGGCATAAAGATTTAATTACTAAAACTCGGGTAGCCGCCGTTTGTTTTAATTGACCAACTGAATTTGTCAAGTTTCTAACTTCCTGCAGAACTTGGACGGTTTTGGTCTCAACCCCTAAATTTCATTTATTAGAAATGCAATCGAAGTGCTTTCAACTTTTATTAAGATTTATGTATGCAGACAAAATAAATATTAAAAAAACAAGGTTGTTGCCCGTTACAATAAAAAATTTCAGACAATCTCACGTGGTCTGATAATATGCGGACCATACTCGAGTTGACAAAAAACGACCTTGTTTTGACGCAGTATAAATTCATTATGCAATTACTGATATGGGGAAGTTTTTAGGGTCATCAGATTTAGGAACTCGGCAGCGTTCCGCCCCGCAAGCATCAATTAGAGGGTGAAAAAATGAATTTTTTAAAAATAGATGACATTACCTCGAAGCTTTTTTCGATGTTGGTGCTGATATAGTTGACCATTTGTTTCGAGCAGTTTATCATATCAGGAACCATGGACTTGACTTTGCTCAATGATTGAGCTGGAAGTTGAATAGCTCTGATATTTTTCCACCTAAAAAAAATTTTTGTTATTGCTCTGACTTCTTTTTTTGTACAAAATTTAGGTAAATTAATGGAAAACTTACTCTGATCCTTGAATAGCGAACGGATTGATGGCTAATAATGGATCCACATCTTTGCTGACTTGAAAATCATTGTTTTGAAATTTTGAGAAATCTTTAACCATGACTGTTTTGATCATTTCTGGATCACGGAGGACCAGCATTGGTTCGGTGAACTTGAAAAATCCTCCGGCAGGTAAATTAGGGAAATTTCTAAAAAATAATATTAATTTAATTTAATTTAAAAAAATTTAACGAACCTGTATACGTCTCTGTAGAACTCTCCTGTTGTTCTTCTCATTAGGATCAAATCGAGGACATTTCCAAAAGGTAAAATTGGTTTCAAGTAGGGAACGTTTTGATTTTTCCAATAGTTATAGTTTTTGGTGAGCCAAAAGTAAAGGGCCGCAGCCACGAAGAAAAGCGCCACTGATAAAATCATTGTTGCTTCTTTTTTTCCGGCGTACTTTTACGTTATCTAGACGATTTTTAATCTGAATGGTCCAAAGACCGGTGCCCTGCTTTATATACAACCTTACGAATTCTTTATCAGCGAACTTTTTTATGGCCCATCAACGCTTCAGATTAGAATATTTTTTGTTTATAAACTTAGAAATTGTTTATTAACGATCTTTTTACGTTGGAATTTACTGTTTTAGGTAAATTTTTTTTATATCTAAGTTGTTTAAATTGTTAAGTGCATTTTTATTAAACAACAGCTAAACTTATCAAGAAAGTAGGAAGTCCACTAAAATATAAACGTGGTGGTGAGCTGTAACTTAACATAAATAAAAAATCAGCTAAAAGAACCACAGCGGAGCTCAAAAATGACTTTATCCTGTAGTTGACTTAAAATCTCAGAAAACTTAATTTGACAATTTTATGACCCTATGAAAATCTATCCTGAAGATTTTCCGTGTGGGATACAATTTACACAGGTTAAATGAAGGTATGTATAACTCAAATAAAGTGTAGAGTTGTGGTCAAAACCCATACATTTGTGGCCAGTGCGGGGAAACGAATGGCCCAATAAATTGTTCAACTTCTAAGTGATAACACAAATTCACGATTGTCGAAAGAAAAAGGTTTTCTTGGTGAGAATCTAATTTTTTTCTTCTCAAAAAAATGCGACTCGAGCTCAGGTTTGGTATTCCCAAAGGGGGTAAATAATAATCTCAATTTGCGTAAACATATCTTTAACTACCTCGTTGTTGCTAACTAGCACGTAGTTCCAATACTGAGTGTAAAATGAAAACAAACCGAGTGATTTTCATTTTGGCCCCGTCAAACATCCATCTAAACCTTAGCTAGCAAATATCTTGGCTTCTAATTAAGATTTTGCAGGGCGGGGTGGGTTTTGATTTGCCGGGCGGAACGCTACCACTTTAATAGATTTGTCGAAAAAAAGAAGGAAAAAAATTTACCTTATTTTTAAAAATTAATCAAAATTTTGTCAAGGCCCTAAACAACTAATTATAGTCAATAATAAAATTAAGTATAATTTGAATTTATTTGAATTAATTTTCTATATTCTTCGTAATTAAACGAAAATAGATCGTTTATTTCAATTTATCATGAGTTGTAAAGTAATTGATAATTTAGTTAATTACATTCCATTATCAGGGAATGTTGACAATGCTAAATCTTTGTTGTGGGATTTGAATGAATTTGTTTGGAAAAGTGTTCATATTGTTTTCTTTTTTGTGCGTTTTATCGAGCTATTTTATTATTCTTAAGCTATTTAATAATGTTTATAAGTCATAAACGCTCTTAAAACAAAAACATTAGCTATTTAATTAAATCGTAAAGTTTATCTCTTTACATGCGTAGGGTTTGTTCTTTTTCCCTCTTTTATCTTCACGCAATTTTCAAGGGAATAAGAATGAGGTACGAGTAACTGAAGAACATAGGTAGACGGGAAAATACTAACTTCGTGGACAGGAGAAAGTTAAATAACTGCCTACCCACCGAAAAATAAAATGAAAAGAGAAAAAATAGATTCAAACAACAACAAATAATTAATAAAAAGGGGTAAATTTGATATGAGTAATTAAGAAAAACGTTCAATGGTAAACATTTACTTTTTAGTCATTACTCTTTCAGGAAATACATACAAACAATCCTAAACTTTTTTCTTTACCAGATTTATTGGGGGAAAAAATAACTTTGAAGGGGTGGTGATTTATGTATGTTGTGGAAGGAGGGGGGAAGGTCGAAAGGGATTGGAGGTGATTGGAAAGTAGTGTAGTGGAAGGTTGGATGGAGGGTGGGGTAGTGCGGAGAAGATCAGGGGAGGTTGGGGAGGGTTGAGGAGGTGATGAGTTACTAGTTAGTTATTGGAGGTGGTTAGTTAAAAAGAGGAGGTGGTTAGTTATTGTCCTACCAGTCCAATCTGTATATACAAGGGGGTATAAGGAGGTTGGGGTATCTAGGAACACGGTTCCACCCCACCAATCGAGAGATCCGTATAGATCCCACTTTTTGAAAAAGTTTCAGTTTTGGAGGTACATACTCCATTCCTACCAGACCAGACCTTTTTAGTCAAAATCGTTAGGAAGTGAAAACGGTTTGAACACTTGAAAGATCGGCCGACGAGACAACTTTGTGCAATAAGAAAAAAAAAATTAAATAAATAAACAAAACGTCACTTTATGAGGTCATTAGATTCCCTGTAATTTCGGCGGTTTCTTACATAATCATAATTCGCATTTTTTATCGAATGAGTGGGAGTCCGGTTCTTGTAATTTAGCCGCTTTTAATACCTGATTGAACCTAAAAATGCCTACATCGTTTATCACTATGCATACAAAAATTGTTTTTCACTTTTGTAGTTTATAAATAGCTCTTTTTATTCTTTTAAAATGAGTGGCGTATAAGAATAGAAGTTGTAAACTATTGTCCATGTTTTGTCAAAGTTTGCTTTTTGTAAATAGAACTTTTTCCTCATAAGAATTATAGGTCTGAATTTTTAAATATTGAGACAAAATAGATTAAATTTTTATGTCGCATTTTCAAAATTGGATTTGTAAATAATGGAGTTTTATTGTGCAAATGAGGAAAAAAGCAAAAGGTCGGACCCCTCGACATCTCTTGCATTCGAAATCTACTAAATTGGCCCGTCGAACTAAAAGGGTCTCCCTTTTGAGCTGGAGTGGAAAACGGATTTAACAACATGCATGATACCAAAGGAATCCGAAAATTAAATCGTTTCCCCCCTTTTTTCATTATCTTTTCAAGGGCCCGATTGAGATTTCAAATTGTAGCGACTTGAATTATCATTCTTTATCTTTTGTGTCGTCGTGTGGGGATGGAACTAATTTTTTCTTCGATTTTGAGATATTAGCGCTATCTAGGGGCTATGAAGGAGTACTATCACCTGGTAGACAACAAGGGGGAAAAAAGATGAGAATCGTCCGAAGTGTGCATGAAAAGATTCGGGGTAGGGGAAAATAGATGAATGTTACATGCATTACAATAGGATTTTACAAAAGGATTAATAGAAATCAAACTTGTTTTCTCGAAATCACTTTTTTTGGTAGGTAACTTTCATCTTTTTTCCCCCGGCCCTTCATATGCTAATCCTTTACGACAAATAAGGCCCTTTTTAACTTGAGTTTTGATCTTTTTTGGACACTAGGGGCTCTTTACCCGATCGTTCTTTCTCACGGCCCTCCATTTATTTCCCTCATTTTAATTTATGTTGAATTTTCGTTGGGGCTGTAGTGGATACACACCACAGGGCCTTTTGTCTTTTGGGCCTTACATTCCCTTTGTAGGTCCTATAATCAAAACTTTGAATAAATGAAAATTGATCCATTTTATTGACTTCATAGAGGTGGATTTTACTTAATTATTGATTAAAAATTCAAGTACTTACTCTACTTTTGTTTCCAAAAGGATTTCGCTTAATTATTGTTTAAAAATTTAAGTACTTATTCTAATTTTACTTTCATAAGTTAAAATAAATAAAAAATTTTTTTTTAAATTCTTTGTGACACTTTAGTAACCAGAACCCAAATTGAGAAAAGGACTTAATTTATGCCATTGCTAATTTTCTTCTGCATTCAGCTTTCAGTTTTATTGCTCACAGTGATATTTTATGTTATCGTCAAAAGGGAAAATTAAAAATCTGAATAAAACTAAGGTATAAGAGCAGATATAACAAAATTCCAAAAGAGGTCATTTGTCTGTGACGACGTTTGCTGTTTGCACGCTTGTCTGAACCTAATAAAGAGCAGTTAAACAATTATTTCCATTTTTATTGCATCTCTCATAATCCCTGTGCAAATGACCGAAAGATTTATATTTATACAACTTGAAAAAAATATTCATATCTTTTTAGAGAATAAAATCAAATAAGGTGCATCCTTGAAACTATTATGAACGGTAAAGAGAACAAAAAGGAAAAGATTTAATTTATTTAAATACAATTTTATGGACGTTGTCGTGTTTTAAGTTTACTTTTCTTCTAAAATTCTTGCAAGCAGAGCGTTGAAAATGTCAAAAGAATCATCACTGACTAATACGATGTCAAAATGATCCAGATATTGAGGCATAAAATCTTCAATCTAAAATAATAGGAAAAATTAAATATTCGCACATTTTATTGGCAATTTTACCTTATTACTGAGAAAACCAATTTTTAAAATTGTACCGTCTCCTTCTACTCCTTCGGCCATATTGGCATCGCCTAAAGAGTCACCCATTACGATAACATTTTCTCGATGAGACAATTCCTAAAACATTGTTAAAAAATATAGATCTATAATAAAAATTTAAGATGCTTACTTTAAAATAATCAGTGTTTTCAATAGCGTGCTCATTTTTGTTATAGATGTGAAGTGTTTGTCCTTGAAAACCGGCCAGTTTATTGTCTTCGATTTTGAAAAAATTCGAAATGACTTTAACCTTTTCGTAATTAAGTTTATATTCTTTAATTATAGCAGTTACGATGTCGCCTAATCCAGCGGAGAATACGAGAACAGGTATGTCGTGTTTGTTCAGCTCTGAGAACATTATTTCCGTCCCGGACCTAAAAAAATCGAAATAAGTTGGTAATACTGATTTCAAATCATACCTAAGTTGGACTTTTGAACTTTTGGCGACTTCATCGACTTCTTGAGTAGAGTAGGGAAGCCCAATAAATAATTTCTCATTTAAATTCCACCATTCGATCATATGCGGTAACTTTTCTTCTCGGCTCATTTTAGGGTTTTCTTCTATCACTCTGAATTTGTTATAAAGAGAATTAGCGTCATCGATAAATTGTTTAGAAAGAGATGGTATTAGTTCGAAAATTGCTGGAAAAAATTTAAATAAACAGACGGAGTAAATTATAGAGGGAACATACCATAACTGCTTGGAGAGTCGTGTTTTGTGATAGTTCGGTCGAAGTCGGTGATTACTTGGAGTTTTTTTGGGCCGTCTTTGATGAGTTTAACGATTTTCTCGACGACCGCCTCCTTATCCTTAATGCGGACATGATTTCTTTCAAGTTCTGGAATCTAAATATTCAAATTGTCATAATATAAACCTTGCATTAGGGCAATTGGGAGGTCCCAAACCAGCTAAAAGGGGGTCGAAACCCCAAATAAAGGTGTCCGAACCAGCAAAGAGGGGTCCATGCCAGCTAAATGAGGTCTAAACCACTTGAAAAGGGGTCCAAATCAGCTAAAAAGTGTCCAGAGGTCCCAAAAGCTAAAACGGGTCCAGAGGTCCCAAACCATCCAAATGGGGGTCGAAACCCCAAAGAAAGGGGACCCAACCATCTAAGAGGGGTCCATACCAGCTAAATGTGATCTAAAGCCCATGGAAAGGGGTCCAAATCAACTAAAAGGGATTCCAGTTATCCCAAACCTGGTCCAAACCAGCTATAACTTGGTCGAAACCACATGGAAAGGGGTCCAAGTCAGCTAAAAATGGGACCAAACCACATCGAAAGGTGTCCAAATCATCAATAAAGGGGTCCTAATCGCATAGAAGGGAGTCCAAACCAGCTAAAAAGGGGTCTAAACCACATGTAAAGGAGTCTAGAGGTCCCAAAACAGCTAAGAGGGGGTCCAAACCATATGGAACTGGAAAGGGGTCCAAACCATCTAAAAGGGGTTCATAAAACACGACAAAGACTCCAAAACACATAAAAGGGGACCTCCGTGGTGTAGTGGATAAGGTGATAGACTTATATTGTTTACATTCTTCACGGGGGTCCTGGGTTCGATTCCCAGGATGGGAAGGAATTTTGTTCATCTAACTCAGCCCCTGGTTTGTTCTGGCTACTCATGATGAGTTAGCACTTTCCCCGGCGCCTAGGCAATATGGCGAGACCCCCCCCCTGTGAAAATCTGTATTGATTAATACAATGAGAGAGAGAAGAAAAAAAAAGAAGAAAAAACACATAAAGAGGGGCCCAAAACACATGACAAGGAGTGCAGATCACATGAAAAGTGGTCCAAAACCTAGAAACAGGGGTCCAAACCAGTTAAGAGAGATCTAGGCCAGCTTAAAGGGTTCCAGAGGTCCCAAACCTCCATAAATAGGGTCAAAACCGAATAAAAAGAGTCCAAACCATTTTAAAAAGCGGATTAAATCGACAGTGACTCACTGGAAACTCTGTCCATACATAGCATATTAGGGGATTTCTGTAGGAAAGTAATTTATCTCATAGATGAATAATAAATAGAATCAATAGTTTGAGTAGTTATCTAACGTATTGGAAACCAGACAAATGAACATTGGAAGCAGGGTTATCGGTTGATCTGAGGTCCAAAACGTTTAAAAACAATAAATTATGAGTTCACTCATTCAGATTTTAATATTTTAACTATTTTTAAATAGATGTACGGCTTTCTTAATCCCTTTAATCTAATTTTAATTACATTAGTTCAAAATTAAGTTATAATTATGACATCAAATTACCAGAATCTCGTGCATCTTTCTTCTTATCGTGCTGTAGCAACGAGGAAAGAAATGGAGGGATTTTACCGCCTGAAAAATGGTCATGAAAAAACAAAAAACAATAACATCACCGTAACCTGAACGAAGGTTATAAAGCAGGTTAGTGGCACGTGTAGTCTGAAATCAATAATTTAATTTGTGATGTTGAGAAGACAGGCGAGATTGAGGCGTGAGTATTTGTATAGGAAGGCGATCGAGGAGAGGCATCGAGTTATTCAAGAGAAGAAGGACAGAATAAAGAAAAGTTTGGAAGATGGGACCCCCATAGTGACCAATTTACGAAAGGATGCTTTGAGTTTGGTCGATAAAATCCAATGGGAGGATAAAGGGCCTGAAAGGAGTGTCGCAATAGGCACAGAAGCTGGAGGTGCCGGAAGCCACGAGGATGACGAATATCGCTGGGCTGGTGTCGAAGATCCCAAAATAATGATGACCACATCACGAGACCCTTCCTCGAGGCTTAAGATGTTCGTGAAGGAGTTACGTCTTATTTTTCCCAACGCTCAGAAAATGAATAGAGGAGGATACGAGATGAAGGAGATGCTTCACGCATGCAGAGCAAACGATGTGACCGACTTTATCATCGTCCACGAACATCGAGGAGTCCCAGACACTTTAGTCATTTCCCACCTTCCATACGGCCCTACTGCCTATTTCAACATCATTGACGTCACCATGAGGCACGACATACCAGACATAGGCACAATGTCTGAACAGTACCCTCACCTCATATTCCACAACATGGTCACCCCTTTGGCCAAAAGAGTCCAGAATATACTCAAATATCTTTTTCCTGTACCAAAAAAGGAGAGCAAACGAGTCATCACGTTTGCAAATCATGACGACTACATTTCATTCCGACACCATACATTCGTCAAAGTAATTTTGCATTAAATTTTTATTCTTATAACTTTTATTTTTTCAGAATAAAGGAAAAGAAATTGAATTGACAGAAGTCGGGCCTCGATTTATGCTCAAGCTTTTTGAAATTAAACTCGGAACTTTGGACACGATCGATACTGCGGAATCTGAATGGGTTCTTCGACCTTACATGAACACAGCAGGAAAAAGGCGTTTTCTATCAGACCAACCTGGCTGGTGTCAAGAAGTTGATGTATAATTTTGTTAATAAATATTTTATATTTTTATCTGATTTAATTTCTTGGTCTGATTTTCTCAGTTCCCTGTGTAAAGATCGGCTTGAAATTTTTTATATTGTACCTTTTAAATGATCCAACGGGAGCTGAGAAAAAGAATTGAATCCCTAGTAATGACACACTGCCAGTGCCCAAGTTGACCAGTACAATCTCATCAAAAGAGAATAAATGGGAAGTTTAAAAAAATGAAAATAAACTTTTAAAAATTGTTTAATTTTACAAAAGCAATAAATATTTTATTTTAAACTAAAAATTGATTTCTAATCACTAACAGGTACAAAATATACGAAGCTTTATATTTTGTTAAAATGACTAGTCTATGTTATGTACAAAACAGTGATGATTGATGACTAAACATTTTTCTGGTAGCACAAAATGAAAAGTTGAACTTCTAAAACGATAAAATTTTACATTTTATTTACAATTTGAAATAAACGAGATTCTAGATAAAACTTTCTAAAAGCTTTCCGAGTGAAAATTAGTATGTTAGACTGAATAGTCGTCGAGTGAGATTCCTCTGATCCAGGAAGACAAATCGGTGTCGCCGACGGTGATGGCAGGCTGCGTCTCCATGAGCTCCTGAGCGCACGCTCGCCCTGATAGATAAGCACCGTGAACTGTAGAATAGAAATTGCTATGGGTGTGTTCCCCAGCAAATAAAATCGTTGGCTTTTCATCCGTACTTTTAGAAAATAACGGCTGCGCCAGGTTTTCAATATCGCATTGACTAGCTCCAATAGCCATTGCAGTATACGAGCCCCTTGTAAACGGCTCAGATTTCCATTTTGAACTAAAATACGAATTTAAAAAAAAATTAGAATACAAAGAAACTTACCAAATACAATGTTTAGGTTTAGGAACAAAAGGGTCATTTAGAAATTTCCGTAATATTTCTGTGCACTTTTCGCTTATTTCGTTTTCGGTTAACGTTTCCATATATTCGGCTTCTTTTCCAGAAATCCATCCTAGTAATACTGTCTCGGTCACTTTTGAAAATGAATAAATTTTTTTGTGCCAGTTTTCTGCGACGTTGTCTAGAAAAGATGTGAAAAGTTGTCTTTTATATTTAAGAAATACCTTGAGAATCATCGTTTGTCCATAAAAGCATCACTTCGGATATTTCGGGATGTAAAAAAGGTCGCTCGTATCCTAGAAAAATTTTATTGACTGTTCCAAACATCAATTTGTCGATGGCTTCTAATTTGTGGGGTGGTAAAGGAGGGGAAAAGAGGGTTTCGACTTTTTCTTTAAGTACACCCAATGGTAACGTGCATATCACATGGTTGGCTGTAAATTTTCTGCCATTTTCGCAAAAAACATCGACTGTATCGAGACTTTCATCACAGGTTTCCGCTTCACGTTCGCCTTCTTCTATAACAGTCTTTTCCGAATCATTTGAATTAAGGTCGCTCTCGTCGTATTTCCAGTCGGCACCGGACCACTTAACGCAGGTCACAACATGATTTTTCAAAATTTTATCTTCTGGTATGTCTTTTGAAGCCGGTTCCAGGATGCTGCTGTAGCCTTTCGGAAGCGTTATATTGCCACCTTGCAGCTCCGTATAACTTCCCAGTTCTAATAAATCGATGTCGCTCATTTTATCACAACCGCTTATACAAGTTTCTCTTTTTAAAAGGCAATCGAATATTAGCCTTTTTAATTTTTTCTCTTGAGGGTCTTCAATTTTATCTAAATACAAGGCGATTTCAAGTTCTATATGGTCACCAACGCTATCGATGCCTTGAGGAGGGAGATAATGGCATAAAAAATACTCCTCACATCTATGCAGAAAGCACATATACGCTTCATAGATTTCCTAAAAAATAAAAATGATTTATGGGAACCCCATTTTGGGATGTTTTGGTTTTAAATGAATCAATTAGCAAATCTAGGCCTAGATGCCATATAATTACTTGAAGTAAAGCGAAAGGCACTTGTTTGCCATCTTCTGAAGCGGCGACGACTTTGTGCGGTTTCGGAATTTGTATGATTTCGACCAGATTGTTTATGACAGCCATTTCATAAATGGGATTACCTAGGACTCCATGAATCCAGTTAGCGCCCATCTCCAATTTACAACAGCCTAAAAAATAATAACAGTATTATGAAAAAACCAGGGGAAACCCTTTTGTCCGTATGCCAAAAGTCTACATGTTATAAACGGATCAATGTTTGACAAGGTTGAACCAATTCCAACACTTCATATAAACGGACGGTAGAGACCTAACAAATCAGTTTCCAACAAATCATAAATCCTAATTATTTAAAGATTTTGGAACAATGTCAGCACGTTCTGTGGCAGCTAAATGAGTTTGTAACAGTACTGAAATACTATAATAGACTGAACAAGGAGGGTGCATACTATATTAGACTGACCAGGGGTGTTCATACTATAATAGACTGACCAGGGGTGTTCATACTATAATAGATTGGCTAGGGGTGTTCATACTATAATAGACTGACTAGGGGTGTTCAAGTTATGGGTCAACATGGGTGTTCATACAATAATAGACTGATCATGGGTGTTCATACTATAATAGAATGACCAGGGGTGTTCATACTATAGTAGACTGATCAGGGGTGTTCATACTGGGGTTCATCCAATAATACTGATTATGGGTGTTCATACTATAATAGACTGACTAGGGGTGTTCATACTATAATATACTGATTAGGGGTGTTCATACTGGGTTTCATACAATAATAGACTGACCATGGGTGTTCATACTATAATAGACTGATCATGGGTGTTCATACAATAATAGACTGATCATGGGTGTTTATACTGTAATAGACTGACCAGGGGTGTTCATACTATAATAGACTGATCAGGGGTGTTCATACTGGGGTTCATACAATAATAGACTGACCATGGGTGTTCATACTATAATAGTAAATAGACTGAACAGGGAGGGTGCATACTATAATAGACTGACCAGGGGTGTTCACACTATAATATACTGACTAGGGGTGTTCATACAAAATAGACTGACCAGGGAGGGTGCATACTATAATCAGGGGTGTTCATACTATATATAATAGACCGACCAGGGTAGTGCATACTATAATAGCACCAACACAAGAACCACGTATTATAATATAATTTAACAGGAGCTGGATACACCCAGTAATAGACCAAAAAGTAATGGCACAGCAAGTTTGAGCTGTTATTGTGGATGCATTTTTGAAAAAACCCTTAACTCACGGGAATAGAAGTCCCTCGAAGGGTTCTATCATTCCCGTGAGCCAGGATGTTACTTTTACCTGATCCGATATCAGCGGCAGCGATCCTCCCTCCGATCCGCTCCCTCGCCTCGAGTACAAAAAAGTCGAAAACGCCGTTTTTCGCTAAAAGGCTCGCCGCCGAGAGTCCGGCCATCCCAGCGCCCAAAATCAGAATTTTACATTTGACAGTCTCGTCTTGGACCGGACTCTCGTTTTCGGTGGCCATAACCAACTTCCCATACCCGATCCCCGGAACGGGGATTCAATCTCAGAAAGCCTTCTCAAATTTCAAACACAAAAATTAATCTCCAAAAAACGAAATTTCACTTTTTAAAAATATTAGATAAGAAATAACAAGTAGGTTTTCTTTTGGTTACAAAAACCAAATCATAACCAGATCAGAAAAAACCTCCCTCCTGGTTCTGGTTTTGAATCAAACTTTATTCAAATCAAAGCAACAAATAATTCAAAAACAATGGTTTAATAATTATGTTCAACAAATTAATTCAAGGCCATTAAACCTAAAATTTAATGAATATTTGAACCAAAATCAGGATTCTTTGGAACCACTGATAACTTACAGGTTACAACTTGGTTACATGTTTGTCATTATTTTTGGTTATCAATGCGATGATAAACACAAAAATACAAATATTAAAAAAAGACATATTTATTGAATTATAATGAAATATCTGTGTTCTAAAAATCTCTAAAAAAAAGTTATATTTTTTTAAATTAACCATTTTAAATGACAATAAATAAACCGATTAAGAATGGTCGTCCACGAGGAAACAAGTGCAGAAAAGAAAATAAAGTTCCGTTCGATAAGTACGACGGCGGATCCTCATTACATGCTCAACAAAGTCGAAGATATTTATTTGCCTAGGCCCAGATCTAAGTCCGAATATAAATTCAAACAGAAGGAAGAATCTTCCGATGATGAAGGTTTGAATGGATTTTTGAGTTTTAAAGTGTTATTTTGTTCATTGTTTTAGAGGAAAACTATTCGTTTTGGAATTTTTTGGAGTTTGAGCTGAAGAGGACTTATTCGCTTGAGCATGACGAGGAGCAGTATGCTGCCAGGAGGGAGAAGGTCTATTCGTTCATTCGGATACCACGGGAAGTCGAAAAATTTATGCTCTATGGCTTTATGCAAGTGAGTAGTCCAAAAAAAGATGGTGGAATGCAAGATGATAAGAGATCTGCCTAAAATGTTTAAAATCGGCCTGAAAAATGTGTTTTTGTATGAAAAAATGTTCAAAACCTGTCCTTATAGCGCAGAGGTTCCCAAACTGTGAACCCCCCCCCCCTTACCGAAAAAAGGTTGTTAATTTTTAGGTTTTTGAAAAAAATTGGGGTTTTAAAAATGTAGATTTTGAGGTTTTTGACAAAATAAATTGCACTTAAAACGCTGATTCTGAGGTTTTTGACCATGATTTTGAGGTGTTTTTTTTAAACGAAAATTTGGCTTTAGAAATGTTGACTTGGAGGTTTTTGATGAAAATTTGGCTCTTGAAACCTTGATTTTGAGGTTTTTGACAATAAATGTCTCTTAAAACTTGGATTTTGAGGTTTTTTGACAAAAATTTGGCTTTAAAATTAGTGTTGATTTTGAGGTTGTTGACGAAAATTAGGCATTTATAAATGTTGATTTTAAGGTTTTTGAATTAAAATTAGGCTTCATAAATGTTTATTTCGAGGGTTTTTTTTAACCAAAATTGGGCTTTACAAATATTGATTTTGAGGTTTTTTTGACGAAAATTAGGCATTTATAAATGTTGATTTTGAGTTTTCACGAAAATTTGGCTTTTTAAATGTTGATTTTTAGGTTTTTGGACGAAAATTAGGCTTCATAAAATGTTGATTTCGAGGTTTTTTTGACCAAAATTGGGCTTTAAAAATTTTGATGTTTAGGTTTTTCACGAAAATTTGGCTTTATAAATGTTGATTTTGAGGTTTTTCATGAAAATTTGACTTTATAAATGTTGATTTTGAGGTTTTTTGCCAAAAATTAGGCAGTTATAAATGTTGATTTTGAGTTTTCACAAAAATTTGGCTATTTTGAGGTTTTTGGACGAAAATTAGGCTTTACAAATGTTGATTTTGAGGTTTTTGAAGAAAAATTGGCTCTTAAAATGTTTTTGATGAAATTTCCCATTGATTGGCCCACGGGGAGATGAGAAAATGGAATGGTATGGAATACTGCCCTAAAAAACTTTCCATGAGTCCATAATTTAGGCCCAAATAAGGTCAAATTTCTTGGTATCAAGAACTGGAAGATCGTTTTTGTGCTCTGCTTTTCCAGCCTCCTCACTTCTACCATTTTTTCTTGTTTTAGAAATTGTTTAATCTTATAAAAATGAACCCGCATTCATGCATGTTTTTCTTTTTGATTTCAGTGTGCAGATTCCTTTCTGTTTGTGTACACCTTCCTCCCAATTCGGTTCATGATAGCAATATGGGCTCTAATAACGAAACCGTTTCAGGCATGCTTTGGGTAAAAAGTAATTATTTATATTATATTCTTAACTATTATTGGATTTTTTTATTTTACAGATTGAGCTCTCAGTCCGTCCTTAACGCTGGTCAAATTTGTGATATTTTAAAGGGGTTTATTTTAGTCACTTGTGGGTTTTTAATGACTTATATCGACACGTCGATAATGTACCATTTGATTAAAAGTCAGTCTGTTATAAAATTGTATATTTTTTATAATATGCTCGAGGTGGGTAAATAAAAGAAATTTTTATGTTTCATTTGTCTTTTTTCTTTGTATTTTAGGTCGGCGATCGATTATTTTCGGCTTTCGGTCAGGATGTGATCGACGCACTCTTTTGGACATCGAGCGAGCCTCGCGATAGGAAGCGAGAGCATTTCGGAACTTTGCCACATTTGGTTTTCGCTATTGTTTATGTCTGTATCCTTTGAAGCTAAAGTTGGTATTTATGGTTAAAATTTGTATTTTTCGTGGTCCAAGGCTTTAATTTGAGAAGCAAAAACCCTGGTTTCTAGTGAATTGGTCCACAGGGAGTTCCTCCCTTCCTGTCCAAAAATATTCAAGAATTTCTCACTTTCCTTAACATAAAAAAAAAAGTTCTTCACGCTTTTCTGGTCTTATGTCAAGCAACAACTTTAAATGTCGCCATCAATTCGAGTAACAAGTCTTTACTTACAATTATGATATCAAACAATGTAAGAATCCTTAAAATGTTTTTATTTTTTTGATGATTATTTTTCAGTTTGTCGAGCTCAAAGGTAGCGTTTTTAAAAAATTTGACAAAAACAATCTATTCCAAGTTGCCTGTAGCGATATAAGGGAGCGATTTCATTTTTTCATCCTCCTTTTTATTGTCGTGATTCAAACGATGAAAGAATACGCATGGAAAGAAGGTAATTAAATATTTTTCAAATTATTATTAATCAAAAATTTTCAGATACTCTTTTTGTGTTGTTTCCTGATTGTATGCTTGTCATTGTCTGTGAAGTGACTGTGGATTGGATAAAACATGCTTTTATAACACGTTTTAATGAGTTACCAGTGGACGTTTATCGAGATTATACACTTTCTTTGGCCTACGATGTTGCACAAACTAAACAAAAAACTGTAAAGATGTTTACTTTTGCGATGAAACTTCTAATTTTGATTATTTCAGGCGTTTTCTGATCATTCAGACCTTGTGGCTCGAAGGATGGGGTTCATTCCGTTGCCATTAGGGGTCGTTATGGTTCGAGTTTTTAGTACGAGTTTTAAAATAACGACTTTAGAATCTCTAATAGTCGCCGGACTTGGTTATATGGTCCTTTATTCGATTTGCATTTTGAACAATCTGGTAATATTAGTGAAAGCAAGCGATTTGATTGATAAACACCAGCAAGAGAGAGAGAAAGATGAGAAATCGAAATCGCCGAGTATAAAAGATTCGGCGACTAGTCCGACGAGGCCGATAATCAACCATGTTAGCGTCGAAACTCAAGATCTCAATTCGTCGAATTTAAGTTCGACCGCTATTTTCGCAAACAGCACTGTGAGCATGAATGACGTCTGCCTGAATGAAGAGATGCTGCGAGTTGGGGTCAAAACGTTGGAGAGCATCGGAGAAGATGATATGATGTCAAGGTCGCAGCCTAATATTCAAATCGAACCCATGTCAGAAGAGCCGATCATCACTATTGAAGCTGAAGGTTTAAAAAGAGCCGAATCTGAGCCTTCGATACCTCACGCAGTCGATGGAGCACCTCCAGAAACATGTTAACTTTAAGAAAGAATCAATAAATATTGTTATTTGTTGAAATAGTTTTTTACCTTTTCTTTTTTCTTTTGTACCTGGATTGAATGTTAATTCAAAAGTTTTTGGTAGAAATTTCGGCTAATCTCTCTTTTGACTGGTTTCGGCCTCCTTTGACCAGTTTGGACCTCATTTGGAATGGTTTGGGCCTCTTTTGACTGGTCTGTACCTCCTTTGAATGTTTTGACCGGTTTGGACCTCCTTTGAATGTTCTGACGGGTTTGGACCTCCTTTGAATGTTTTGGCTGGTTTGGGCCTGTTTTGACTGGTCTGTACCTCCTTTGACTGGTTTGGACCTCATTTTTAATGGTTTGGGCCTGTTTTGACTGGTCTGTACCTCCTTTGACTGGTTTGGACCTCATTTGGAATGGTTTGGGACTCTTTTGACTGGTCTGTACCTCCTTTGAATGTTTTGATTGGTTTGGGCCTCTTTTGACTGATTTGGGCCTCCTTTGAGTGACCGGTTTGGTCCTCATTTGGAATGGTTTGGGCCTCTTTTGACTGGTCTGTACCTCCTTTGAATATTCTGACGGGTTTGGACCTCCTTTGAATGTTTTGGCTGGTTTGGGCCTGTTTTGACTGGTCTGTACCTCCTTTGACTGGTTTGGACCTCATTTTTAATGGTTTGGGCCTGTTTTGACTGGTCTGTACCTCCTTTGACTGGTTTGGACCTAATTTTTAATGGTTTGGGCCTGTTTTGACTGGTCTGTACCTCCTTTGACTGGTTTGGACCTCATTTTTAATGGTTTGGGCCTGTTTTGACTGGTCTGTACCTCCTTTGAATGTTTTGGACCTCATTTGGAATGGTTTGGGCCTCTTTTGACTGGTCTGTACCTCCTTTGAATGTTTTGATTGGTTTGGGCCTCTTTTGACTGGTTTGGGCCTCCTTTGAGTGACCGGTTTGGACCTCATTTGGAATGGTTTGGGCCTCTTTTGAATGTTTTGGACCTCTTTTGACTGGTCTGTACCTCCTTTGAATGTTTTGGACCTTATTTGGAATGGTTTGGGACTCTTTTGACTGGTCTGTACCTCCTTTGAATGTTTTGGGCCTCCTTTGACCAGTTTGGACCTCATTTGGACTGGTTTGGGCCTCTTTTGAATGGTTTGGGCCACTTTGGACTGGTTCGGGCCTCTATTGAATGGTTTGGACCTCTGCCCAGTAGGTTTGGACCCATTTCAGACCAATTAGGCCATCTTTTTCAATTGGTTTGACCCTTTTAGCTAGTTTAGGGCTCTTTTTCACTGTAAGCTATTTTTTCACAGGGCTCTTTCACTGTAAGCTAGATTGGACCTCTTTTCCTGCTTAATTTAAAAAAATGCTTCTCAATAATTACAATACAGTACTGTACATCAAGGAAGCTGCATAATTGTTTGAGACCCATGTTGCAGAATGTAAAATTGAAGAAATAAACACAATTTTTTGAGGTATTCTAGTGATTATTCATTATTAGGTATGCGACTTCCTATTTCCTAAATGATAAAAACGCAATCAAATTGTTTGATTAGGGACACTAATAAAAGCGAACAAGATAGAAAAATGGAACAGATTTGACAATCTTAAATAAACATTTATTTTATCACAGTATTACAACTATACAAAAATACTGGTAAAAATATAAAAAGAAAAGTTCACCGTTTAATTTTTTCCCTACTAGTGACAAAAAATTGACTTTTAAATAAATTCAAAGCCCTCATATTTGAGGTCATCGATTTTCTTTTCGCCTGAGAGAATTTTGCCGTTGATGTCGAAAGCCATGACGTACGATTCGACTTTTCCGTTCAATTCGGACGTCTTGAGGGCGACGATCACTTCGTCTTTAGTTCCCGGAACGAATTTAAAGCTCGAAAATCCATGAGACGGAATCACTTCTCCTACTTTTGTAGACTAAAATCCTTATCATTTTCAAGAGTTTTATTTATATTGCGTAATTACCTGACAATTAAATTGTTCGTCGCACGATAATAGGACGTTGGTACCTTGAAGCTCGTCTTTCTCTTCATTATATGCGGCAAACGAAAGCCGCCTAGGAAGGAAAAACCATTTATTGTGATAGTCGCTCCATGCCGCACTCTCGTGAAGCAAATAACCAGGAAAATGGATGCCCAAACTTGCTCTTATAGCGACGTAATTTTCTCGCCAATCTAAAGAAGTGACTTCCCCACTTTTACTGATTTTTTTGACCCACATCGGATCATTATTGACAAACTCGCCGGTCGTCGCAGTTGTAAATTCTTTCCCCATACTTCCTATGTATAGATGCTGGTCTTTCACAGTGGCCCATTCTCCTTTGAAGCCTAAAAAAGATAAATTAGAGATGATTTTAGGTTTGTTTGAGTACCTTTATTTTGTTTTCCGTCTCCATCGGTGAGAAGGACCCATGGGTAGACTTTTTTGTTGTCGAGAACGTAGACCAAACCTGACCTGTCATCGAATGTGATATGTCGGCCGTCAAATGTGACCAGTTCGGAAAGTTCAAGCCCTCGCCCTGAATAACTGTATTTGGTTTTCAGCAATGTTTGGTCTCGTCTGTCCCAGTTGATGTTGACCGTTTTGGCATTGGGGTCGTAAACTAGCGTACCAGTCATGTATGTGCTGACCCACGTGTTTGATTCCTGCGTACTTCGCGACGAATGATCCATATCGGAGACTACACCAACTTTAAAATGAACTTTCCCGTGAATATACTGGGGCTGCGTCAACGGATAAGTTGAATTGAACTGCATTTGATAATAGCCTGATTCTTTATCTAAATCGTGGACGGAATAACGGGGCTTACGATCGTCCGATTTTAAAAACAAGAATAAAATAATGACCGACAATAACGTAATGCCGATAATGTATTGGGTTTGAATTTTGACGTTGTTTTTACCAACCCGGTATGAAGGGGGCGTCCTTACAGCCCTCCTCCAGTCTTTTAGTGCCATAAACATTTCGCGCTCTTCGGAATGAATGTCCATGAAAAACAAAATCAACGAAACCGAATCACCGATTAGAACATATTTTGAAATCCATCAAAGAATTTTGGATAAACTATTCATGTCTGAAGTAGGAAGTGAACTGGTCAAATTTTCAAAAGCCAATATTAATGATAAGGAAGATACCGTCTTTTATGTAATGTTGAATAGTCAAGGATGAATTTTTCGTACGTAGTCATTTCTTAATGGTAGTTTTTTTTTCTTTAATTTGAGTTCTGCATGACGTATTTTTTGTCTTAAAAATTTTGCCCTTGGGGAGGTTATTGGAAGACATGTTGACTCGGAGATTCATTCATGACGTCATTTAAGTGGAGCGAGGGAAATTTCCTGTGGCGGAGGGAAATTTTTCTTCTTGGAAGAGCAAGCGGTTCTTTTTGACATCATTTATCTACCAAATCCTTTTTTTTGTACAATGGAAACATTTATGTGTATTTTGGACCAATAAAATTGTTTGAATTTGGCCATAAAATAAGAACAAAGAAAAACAAAACTCTTAATCCTTATTTTATATTTTACCTTCTTTATTCTTTCGCTCTGTTTCTTTCATGTTTATGTATTTGGAGAGAATAGAGGAGTAGAGAAAAATTGTGCAGAAAAGGGAAATTGTGGTGACCTGCAGGATAGCCCAAATGGAAGGTTAATTTTGGCGGCCTCAACGGTTATCACCTCTTCGTTATTTTTCGAGTTTTTATTTCTTTTCTTTTAATTTTTTTAAAGAATGTCCTTTTTAAATAAATTCCCTCAATATGCAAGTGAAGATCAAATCCCGCTTTGTGAAATCAACGGCAAAATATTTTGTTCGACACCCGACTTCATGAACCTTCATCTTTACACTAATTGCGTGAGTAGAGTTTGAGAATTCTGATGTTCATCATTATTCATCATCATTGATGATTGTGATGGGCTGGAGATTCTCGTTCCTGTCTGCAAATTCAAAGTTGCTCTCTTTCCTGAAACTTCTTCACATCCATGCAGAATCGCAATTTTGATTGCCTAGGGTTTATGCATTCTTCATTTTATCTCCGAAGTGCACCACAGCTTATAAACGGCTACCAGTTCCCTAACCGTTTTTAGGCTCATTTTATGCTGCTTGGAACCATTTTACGATCTTCAGGCTGTTTTGGCCACTTTTAGAATGGTTTGGACCTCTTGATACTGTTAAGACTCATCTTGGACAGCTTTTCCGGTAGTTTTGGACCCCTATTAGACTGCTTGGTCCCTTTTTCTACTGATTGGGACCCTTTTTAGATTGTGTGGACCCCTTCTTTACTGATTTGGACCCCTTTTTGTTAAGACCTCTTTTCTAGTCGTTTGGACCCCTTTATTACTTATTTGGACCCCTTTTAGATTGTTTGGACCCATTTATTGCTTATTTGGACCCCTTTTAGACTGGTTTGGACCAACCAAAGTTGGGACCTCTTTTCTAGTCTTTCGGACCCCTTTAATACTTACTTGGACCCCTTCCTTAGTGGGACCCCTTTTAGATGGTTTGGAGTTTGGACCCATTTGAACTTTAGACCCCTTTTAGATTATTTGGACCCATTTGAACTTTGGACCCCTTTTAGATTGTTTGGACCCATTTATTGCTTATTTGGACCCCTTTTAGACTGGTTTGGACCAACCAAAGTTGGGACCTCTTTTCTAGTCGTTTGGACCCCTTTAATACTCACTTGGACCCCTTCTTTACTGATTGGGACCCCTTTTAGACTAGTTTGGACCTCTTTTCTAGTCGTTTGGAATGTCGTTTGTAATTCAAAATACATTTTGCCCAACTCTGGTTTGGACCCCTTTTAGATTGTTTAGTTGTTTGGAAACCATTTTTACTGATTTAGACCCCTTTTTGATTGTTTAGTTGTTTGGGCCCCCTGTTAACTGATTTGGACCCCTTTTAACTGATTTGAACCCCTTTTAGATTGATTGGACCCATTTTAAACTGGTGTCTGTTCTTTTCTAGTCTTTCGGACCCCTTTAATACTTACTTGGACCCCTTCCTTAGTGGGACCCCTTTTAGATGGTTTGGAGTTTGGACCCATTTGAACTTTAGACCCCTTTTAGATTATTTGGACCCATTTGAACTTTGGACCCATTTGAACTTTGGACCCCTTTTAGATTGTTTGGACCCATTTATTGCTTATTTGGACCCCTTTTAGACTGGTTTGGACCAACCAAAGTTGGGACCTCTTTTCTAGTCGTTTGGACCCCTTTAATACTTACTTGGACCCCTTCTTTACTGATTGGGACCCCTTTTAGACTGGTTTGGACCTCTTTTCTAGTCGTTTGGAATGTCGTTTGTAATTCAAAATACATTTTTCCCAACTCTGGTTTGGACCCCTTTTAGATTGTTTAGTTGTTTGGACCCCATTTTTACTGATTTGGACCCCTTTTTGATTGTTTAGTTGTTTGGGCCCCCTGTTAACTGATTTGGACCCCTTTTAACTGATTTGGACCCCTTTTAGATTGATTGGACCCATTTTAAACTGGTGTCGAGGAGGCCACGCGTGCTAAGGCGTTAATCCCAAACATTGCAAAACGGCGTTCATCAATGGGGTCCAGGGTTCAAGGCGGGCGGTCCCCAAATTGAACCTAATATACCTAAAATGGACTCTTCCAATATGAAAACACCACTAACGCGAGGGTGATATCACCTATGTAGTAGTGGAAAACCTCTTTTAAAAAAACTGGTTTCGACCCCTTTTAGACTGGCATGGACCTCTCAAGAGTGTTTGGACCCCTTTTAGACTGATTTGAACCTCTTGAGACTATTAGAACCCTTTTAAGTAATTAGACTGATTTTGACCTCTTAAGAATTTAAAGTAGCCCAATTTGCTACACCTTGCCTAACTTGGGTCCCCCAAAATTTATTAAAAATCCACTCTTTATGTCACTATTTCTGGTAAAAAGGGCCTTGCTATTGTTAATATAACAAAATATAAACTTTATTTTCTTAAATAATCAATTAATCGGTATTTGACCGTTATAAATATAAAGAGAAGCAAGTCGAGCATGTAGAGAATGCTGCATACTACGTAGATTTGAGTCGAAAGGACGAATTTCATTGCGTGATAAACTAGAAATGCACAAGGCACTAGATGTAGATCGAAAGATAAAATCGCCAACGAAATTGTCTTCAAGTTAACCGGCGAGTGTACATAAATGTAACAAATATACGAAACCATTATCGTATTGTAAGAAAGTGTGTGGAAAAATATTGTCGGGAGGCCCCAAAACGAACTTATTTCGTTGATTTCTTTCGTTTTTATTTCTGTCAGAGTCGCATTTTGACCGTGTATCAAAAAATGATGAAGACGTCGACTTTTCAGTGTCACGTTCATCGATGCATTTTTCACTTTAATTTGATATTTTCCAGCTTCCATAGCTACCGACGACTGATCTCCGTACATCGGTGTTGGAATTTTCACTTGTGATTTACTCAACTCTTCTAAAAATTTCTTCTTATTCTTAGTCGGCATGGATCGGTTCCTTTCTTTGAGGACGTCGCTGTCCGCCTCTATCAAGTTAAATGTGATATTTAGTTCGTCTGTCATATGCGTGGTGTAAAAGACAACTTTGCTGAGGTGATAATAAGTCTCATCTTCTGTCAAATCACTTTTGAACCCTCTAACACGAATCAGCCTGTATCCTTTACTCACTACAAAAATCGTCGTTTTTAGTTCGTGTAAAAAAATCCTTTTCCAATATTTTATATTCTTATCTTTGACTTCCACACTTAAGCGATCGGTCGCTTTTTCATTGACCTGGATCACTGGAACAGGGACTGCAGACAAAGGGCGCAGACTAAAATAAGCGTTTTCTTTTAATATATCTCCTTTAATCTTCACCGTAGTATCCATTCCATTTATAAACAGCAAATTTGCCGTCTTTGGCTTCGGTGGGCCAACATACGTTTTTTCTAAATGTATAAATACAATGAAAGACAATATAAAACTTACTCCGAGCAATATAACGCCAATACCGAAATATTTCAAGTCATCAAATTTAGTCTTTGTGAATAAAGGGAATATTAGATATTCCAGCAATGGAATAGTGACGACCGATATACCATGAATGATAAGCGCCACACTTGACCTTGTTAGCTGCTTTTCTATGCCAGTGTAGCCCTTTCGGGTCATCGTCCATGGCATCGAGATAAATTTGGCTATGAAAAAGTACAAAAAAAATGGCGCCAATGTGTACAATACGTTGTAAAACTGTTTCGTTTCTTGGACCTCTTCTATTTGGTTCTTTCTCTTAAGTTTCGAGTATGTGCATGTATGGACTAATAAACTTTCGACGGAATATTTTTCAAAATAATGGCTTTGTACTCGAGGAGCGAATACGATCATGGCGGTTATCAAAAAGATATGCGATCCGACACCAACAAAAGAGATCATAAGCGGGAACTTCTTTTCTCGGTAAAAAATCATCGCTAGGACTTCTAAAATGAGGAGGAAAAGATGTTTGAGCCAAATTGATAAAATGCACGATCGTCGTATTTGCTTTAAAGTTTGTGTCTGATCGAGGACGAGGAACATATTTGCTGCAAAGACGCTTGAACCGATTAAATTCAAAAAGAATATCGTGGCCAAATAGATCCATGTGAAGGTACTGTTCAAGTAATCTTGGATCGATACCAAAAGTGCTAAACCAAAATATGTGGCTAAAGTTACAAAACCGAAGTAGATGACAGTTAAAAAGCGTTTTAAGTATGAATCAGCAATATAAGCAGTCAAAATATTGCATAACCCTTGCAAAATGGTAGCCAAATGAGGAGCAGTTTCGTCTTCTACTATCATTTCATCAGATATAAATGAGAGTAATGTAGATGCAAAGATCCAAGTGGAGCTCTCACTGATTGCTTGTATGAAAACAAAAAGTATCCATAAGGCGGTTTTTTTGGTTTGCAAATTTGAAACTTTGGGCTCATGTCGCTTCTTTTTGCGCCACTTCATCATCTCGAGTTTCTTTGTTATGTAATGATCGTGAAATGTCAACTTGGTCGGCGTTTTCATCTTTGGTTGTTTTGAGGTTGAGTGGTTTTTGTACATTTCGTTGAACTTTTTGAGTTTTTGATTGAAAATTTCTTCGTCAGTGAGTTCTTCGTTTTTTTCTTCTACTGACGAGTCTGAGGTCGGTTGTTCGAATTGTATCCTCTGTTTTTTCTCTTTTAATTTCTTATGTTTGTGTTTTTTCTTTTCTTTTTTCTTCTTTTTCGGCTCTTCATTCTCCTCTGCTCCTTTTAAAGCTATTTCCTGTTTAACCAAACCTTCTTCATCAGTTGGTTCGACATTTTCAGATTCTTCAGATTTTATCGGAATCTCGCTTTCTGATTTTTTTTCTTCGCTTATTTTTGGGACTTGCTCTGATGATTTATTTCTTGCAAATAAATTTCCGAAAAAACGTTTAGGTTTACCAGTTTCTTTGTCGAAGGCACTACTTGGCCCTTCTAATGGGTCGACCTCTTCTTTTTGCTCTTGACCACTTGAAGCTTCTTTAGGCTCACTTGGGTCTTCTTCTTTTTCCAAATTTTCTTTACTTTTTTCATCACTCATTTTCAATCATGTGTTATTTTAGGTGACGAACCATCCAAAAGTGATAATTACCAAAGATGGCATCCAGCATTCCCTCGCAAAATTGTTTCCCGGCGAAGTTTTCCTTCCTGGATCGGACTCTCTGTTCCAAAAACTTCAAGATGCCAGGTAAAAAATGTAAAAAAAAACTTCAAACCTAATTTTTTTCCCAGATATGAGAGCGGTTTAAAAAAAGTGTTTGATATCCTGAAAAACGAGAACAGCTTAGCTTTAAAATGTATCGGCCAAACATTCCATTTATCACATAAATTATACGAAATATTATTTAATACTATAAATTTACACGATGAAGAGGTATTTTTTGTTCTTTTAAACATTTTAATTTATTTTTTGTTAGTTTTTAGACAATAAGAAAAGAGATATCGTTGTATGTATGGCATGGCATCCAACATCCATGAAACTGGCTGTGGCAACGAATGATGATACGATCACAATTTATTCCGAAAGTACAAACGTTACCCCGATTTTAAAAGCGAAAGCTCAAAGAAGAGTCACAGAAATCGCATGGAGGCCTCTGACTAGTGGGGAATTAGCCGTCGCATGTTCTGTAGGCGTTTATATTTGGTCAGTTGATCCAAATTCTGTTATTTCACGTCCTACCTTCAATTCTGCCATTCTTTTACCCGATAAATATGTCACTAGCATTGCCTGGAGCCCTCATGTAAGTTTTTTTAAGATTGATTTTTATTTATTTCTTCTCTTTAGGGCGATATTTTAATGACTTGTAATGGCCGTGATAATTTTATTACTGCTTGGGACCCTGAGACGAAAAAATCTATATCTCTTAAACGAAGTTATGGAAGAGGGAACACGAAATTATCATGGAGTCCAGACGGTTCCAAACTTGTGGCTGCTACGTCTTCCAAAGTTTTCCGGTATTTCACATTTCTATTTATTTTATTTATATTTTTTTCTTTTTAGTGTTTGGAAATGTGCTGATTGGAGTTATGATGTATGGTTGACCGTTCGTGGTCAGCTTAGCCATTGCGTTTGGGCTCAAAATGGCTCATACCTTCTATTTGCAACCACCGGTGACCATTGCATCTACTGCCTCCCTGCAGAACAAGGGTCATTAGATGGGAAAGAAAAAGGAGCTTATATTGCTGCTGATTTATCCAGAATCCAAATCGGATCACAAATGTAAATTTTGTATTCTTTATAGTCCAATAATTATGTTTTTCAGTGTGGGAGGTGCAGTAAAAGGAATGGCATGGGATAACTCAAGCCTCCATTTGGCTGTCACTTTTGAAGATTCTTCATATATCGCTATTTTTTATACAGACGTCTCATCCACCTTTTCTATCAATCCTGGGTATGTCAATTCTTAAAATCGTTTTAAAGTTAATCTTGTTTTAGGTTTTTTATCATTGGCTTACCTGAAGAGACTCCAATTTTCATCTGCTTTGAACAGAACTTTTCAAAAGGAGCTAATCTCACTATTGTAATTTTTTTTTATTTCATAACCTCATTGTAATTTTTTTTTAGTGTTGGTCTTCAGGAAGAGTTCAATATTTTCCAATGATCTTCCCTACTGATGCGCTTTCAAAATCAAATATCCATTCATCTCTAGATTAGAAAATTTTTACATTTTTAAGAGTTTGTTAAATATAATTTTTAAAAAGATTTATTGTTTATGATTCGTATATCCTTGGTTTGCTGACGACAGCGAGGTAGCAGAATGCTCCACATTTGGGGATGGGCTGCGATGATAAAAACGCTCCTCCGTCGGGCGAACTTTCGTCAATAGTTATTCCTTCCGCTTTGCCTATAAATGGTGAACTTTGTTCAAAATCGGTCTTCATTTGCTGATTAGCTCCACCTGGCTAAATTAAAAGTCAAAATATTTAAAATCTCATTTTCTTAAACCAGCAATTGCGCTATGGCAGGCAATGGTCCGTTAGGTGGATTCGAATCAAAAGGCGGCTCCAATTTGCCGTTGTTCATGTTCAAAACGAGATGATACAAAAAGTCATTTCTTAATTTCATTTCTTCAATTGTTCTGTTCGATTTTACCAACTTTTTCATCCATCTCATAGCCTTGTGTCTCGCTAAAAATAAATTTTATTTCAATTTTTTTTTCTTCATTTCGTTACCATCCTGAGTTTCTAAATGAGTCAATAAAGATTTGGCCAAAAACAAATTGTAATTGCAATCATAATTCAAGTCTTCGTAATTATTACTTTTTGATGTCATTTTTGCGAAATTTCGATTAATTTTTCCATCTGTTTATTTAAAATTGTTAACCTATTCGCGCATAAAATATTGGCTTAATATCTCCTTTTTAGTGCATAGCAACCGTTGTTTTATTCAGTATGGAAGAAGAAATCGGGGAGTTTGAAGATGATGTCCCAATTATCGATGATGAAGAAAATGAAAATATTGGTCAAGAAATTGATGAGGATGCTGAAGAAGATGTGCCAGAAGCGTCCCGTGATGGTGAAGGTGAAGAAGTAGAATTTGAACCAGAAAATGAAGGGTCTGAAGATGAAGGGCTTCTTGAAGAAGAAGGATTTCCTGAAGATGAAGGATTTCCTGAAGGACTTGATGAAGATGATGGATTTCCTGAAGATGAAGAAGGTCTTCCTGAAGACGAAGGCATTCAGGAGGAAGAAGTTGAAGTTAGTGCCCAGGAAGAATCAGTTCGGGAATCTTTTCATGGTGAAATAGAAGAAGAATCGTTCAAAGAAGAATCTGTAGAAATATCAATTCCAGAAGAAGACATAAAAGTTAAGTTCTGCACAGTTGACGATATTGAAAGGTCTTATGAATTAGTCTTAAATAGCGGCCTAACAGTCAAAGAAGCATTAGAAGCTTTATCACCTTTTGTTAACAAAACTGCAGACGACATGAAAGCTTTTGTCTTCTATTCAAGGCAAGAAATGCGCAAAAGCCAAACGTTGAATAAATATTTAAAGCCTGGAGACGAAACTTTAGTTTGCCGAGTCATTTTTATGTACGATGATGATGCATCGGAACCTTCGGTTCATGAAGAATTCGAGCCAGACATGAGAGTTTTAAAAGTTATGATAACCAAGCCTGACGGGACTTGTAAATATCTGGAAGTCCTTATCCAAAATATCGCTTTTACTAAAGAATGGTGTGGAGGATTTCGAAATAAGAAAACTGGAGTTGATTACTTTAATGCATGGACGCAGACAAATCCTTTGGTGAAAGGTCGTGATTTGGCTCCTGGTGAACATCCTCCTGAATTAACAAGTCGAGATACTCAAACTCATCTTCCATATTTGGAAACTGCCGTAAACACTCCGTATGATAAAAGCACTCAAATGTGGCGAAGCGATTTTTATGTGCCATCGACCAATGATGTGATATTAGATCCCAAACCGTATACGCCGTATAATGAATTGAAAAAGGTTTTGACTCCTCTTCAAGCAGTTTTGATAATCCAAAGGTTTTTTCGATATTGCTTAGCGAAATCGAAGATCAAAAACGCGGTGATGTTGGCGTCCGAACAGAACAAAGCGGCAGCCAACTTTCAAGGTTTGCTCAACGAAGAGATTCTTGCGGACCGAATGAATTTGTTCGTCAAGCAAACCTTTCCTCTCAACCGAGGTGACTTTTACGATCTGTATACGATTTTGGGTATCTGGAAACAAGAGGCGATGCAGAGGATACGCGAGATGACTGATGGAGTTTCAAGAAAGGCGGCGATGGCTGATCTTTTTGAAAAAGAAGTCGAATGTCTTTATAATATTGAGACGCAGAGGATACGGAGCAAAAATGAAATGCTTCTCCGTCGCGATTTCAAAGTTTTGCAAAATTCAGCTCGCTATATGGTAACTCGATACCGCAAAGGAAACTTAACCATCACCGACACATTACCGACCCAAAGAGCTCGAGAGTTCAAAGAGATCTTTTCAAGCTATTTAAACATCAACACGACAAAAGAGCAAAGAATCGACGTCTTGACCACATTTAAAATGATGCTTTCCAAACTCGACGGAATCGACATTTCACAAGAAATTATTCATTTGCTCGACCGAGAAATGGATTTAGTTATTTTAGACATTCCATCGAAGAAAATGGTCGGTTTGAGGAAAAGAGTGGAAACTTTGTTTTTGAATATGATCAAAAATAGGGATTTTAATAGCCAAGTTTTGAATCTTCGGGATCCCAGCGAGACAAAGCCGAAGCAACCGTTGTATAAATGTAAAGGCTGCGGCAAGCTTAAAACTCCGGCGCATTTCTTTTCGCATCTGAGACTCCCTTCGTTTCATTTTTGCCAGTCTTGCTCTTGGATGAACACCACAGCAAATGCGACCATCAATTTGGCACCGTATACAAGATTGTTGAATATGTTAAGGGCGTCTGAGACTAAAAAATGTTGTCGGAGTGCTGTAGTCTTTTTGCTTCAGCCAATGGGGATGTACTATTTGATCAACGTCATATGGCAAGGTCAGTCATCGCTGAGCGGCTCTTCCTACCTTCCCGAACTGAGGATGACCCGTTGGGACAGAAATGAAGGTAACAAAAATCCCTTTTTTATTCAAATAACCATCTTTCAGAATGGGCACCATGGAATACGATACTTTTGACTGAAGCGGAAGCCACCATCCATGACGCATTAGAAAACCTGAACCGCTTCTACACCCGTTGGTTCATCCAAAAAGTCAAACAGAGGCAAATCCTAGCAAGAATGCATTTCAGCAAAGTCTACTACACAGACCTCGAACTTCGCGAGTCCGGCAAATGGACTTCCGTAAAAGACGAAGGAATCTACACGAACCGAAGACACAGCGATAATTTAGACAACGATATGACAAACGATTTTTTCAAAATTCCAAAATAAAACAAACATTTGTTATTTCAAAATAATTTTAATGTGTCGATTCATCAGTTTCATAACTGTCTTTCAAGTGGTTTATCAAAATATAGAGCAAAGGCCTGAAAAAAGGTCAAAATAAAATATTTAAAAAAAAATTCTCTTTACAAATCGTTATTTTCATCTCCAATCGCTTCTACTTTAAGTTCCTTTTCAAGTTCCGGCCTTGTCAAATTATTTTTAAAATTATCCGAAGACTCTAAAAAAACAAGAATTTAAAAAACAAAAATTTAGACTTTTTACCTAAAGAAAGCATCATTGAAGAATAATGATATCCGGTCCAACTAAGATATTCTTTTATGAGGCTGTTTATAATGACAAGTTCTTGAGGAAGGTTTGGCTTGCTTTTGTCCTTTTTCAATCCCGAAATCCCAAGAAGTTTGAGTATCTCGCATCTGATTTCTGACTTGATTTTTCCAGTAAGTCCTTCTTTGTTCAAACTTCGTTTAATAGCTGCAAACAACATTAAAATATGAAAAAATTACTTTTCCTTACCCTCATACAACTCTTGTTTCGTCGTCATCTAGACTAATTAACTGCAACTAGAGTTTTGTTAGGTTGCTAGGCAAGACAGGTGTTGTGTATAAAGAAAAAAATATTGATTTTTCATTTTATTGTACAAAAAACTAATTTACAAAATATGATATATACAGATATCAGAACAGAATAACTATATAATATAACAGAACTTTTTAGAAATAAAATCTCCTGAATTTAGGCACTTGAGGTATCGTTCTGTACGTTGGGGGCAAGATGAGTGGTTTCAAAGGCGGCAAAAGTCCACAAGGTCGTATGATAGGAAGTGGCAATACTGGTAGTGGTAAATGTAAATGCGGTAGAGGTAAATGAGGAATATGATGATGAGGAAGTATAAAAGATTGAACCTAAAAAATAAATAAAAATCAATTAAGTAAATCTGTTGAGATGGGTGGGAAACAATGGTCACCAGGAAAGAATCACCATGAAGACTTACTTGCATTACAGCAAAGATTGCAACGAGAAGAATTTTGATAATTTGACCCATTCTGTTGAATTTTTTGGACTACGTTGATGAACGAGCAATTTTTCTTTATATATAGGAGTAGATTTGAATAAAATCACGTTTTAGCAAGTTTTATTTTTTTGTTAACGTCATTAGGAACTGTTTTGTTCCAGTTACACGCCTTATTATATTTTAGTTTATTTGTTTTTTGGTAAATATTTGTTTGTTTTTCTTTATTATTGTTTTTTATGTAGGTACACCGGGGGTTTAAATAGGGCAGATCTGCCCTTAAAACCATCCCTTACAAAAATCCACCACCACCATCCCTTAAAAAATTATTAGGGACAAAAATGAGAATTTGGTTTGGGAATACATAGTACAGAGCTATGTATTTGACTTGCAAAATGTGGTGTAAAAGATTTAGGCGTTTTTTTGTTTTTCAAACGGTCTATTTGTTTTCCAATAACATTTTTTGAAGAGTGCCAACAAATGCGGTTCTGGCACAACTTTTGGCAGCCGAAAAACCTTGACTTTTTCCAGTGGCGTCGCTACTGGGAGCAAGATGGTGCGCCCAATCAGGGCCCCCGACCTAGAGAGGCCCCAAAGAAAAAAGAGCAAAAAATGATCCCTAGTACAAAAAAATGATCAAAACAAGCTAAAAAGGGCCCTATTAACTTCGTAAAGAAACAAAATCTGGATGAAAACGGCTTTTATTTTTATTTTTTTAAAGGGGGCCCCACGAAGAGAATTGGAACCCGGTGACCTAGCGACGCCACTGACTTTTTCAGTTTTCTGCAAATAACTCAAAAACGTGACATATTTTATCGAAAACACATTAGTAGTAATTTAAAGAAGACAAAATTCTGCGTCGATTAAAAAAAAGTTTGCCGAAATTGGTCCAATAGACAAGTTTTTACAGGCTATTAAAAAAAACTTCAATTTTTCCAATTTCTTTAAGTTCTGATTTTGACCAAAAGAGCACAGGCAGGTAACTTGTAACCGCAGAATAATCTTCTCGTTTTTCATGTTATCATTGTTTTTATCTATTTAATCCTTTTGTATAAAGCAATGTTCTAATTTTTAAAATTATTTTCTTAATAGTTTTTAAATAAAATCTAGGAGAGAGAAATGGCGGAACTACTCCTAGATGCTAATATTCGTGGTTGTGTCTTTTTACCGATCGTCGTAATCACTTTTCTAGTCGGTATCGTCCGTCATTACATTTCCGTTTTGACGACCTCGTCGAAAAAAGCCGAAATCGAACAGGTCCAGGACAGGTAAAACGAAATCGTTAAGATGGTTCGGTAAAATATGGAGAGGTGGAACACTGCCGCGTTCTTAGATAAGAGAGAACATATAGGGGCACCAAGTTTTAGGGAATTTTCATACATATTGAAACCCTTTCGACCAGAAAAGCCCCATTTTAGGCAGATTTTGAACGGTTATATAGGCTCATTTGTGGCAGATTCAAATCCTTTTTTTTCTGAAGACACCCTTTTCATGCATTGCAGATTTGGAACCTTTTTTTGACTACAAAAGACAGCAGCCCTTCATTGACGATTAGAACTACCCTTTTTAGGCAGATTTTTAAACCTTTGATGACCAGAAAAGGCATTGCTGCTTTTGAACCTTATTTTTCTCTTGAAAAATACCTTTTTAAGAAGATTTTAGGCCTTAATTGGTTAGAAATACGCTTTCCAGCTGGTTTTTGATCCCTCGACCCCATTTTAGGCCTTTTTGGACCAGAAAAAAACCCTAAGTCCAGAAGTCATCTGGGTTAGGGAATCTTCAGGAAATAATATCATAAGGATACTGATTTTTTTTTCTATTCTAGCCAAGTTCTGATCCGCTCCAGAAATTTGCGAGAAAATGGATGCTACTTAACCAAATCCTCATTTCAAATGAGGCGTCATTTTTTCAACAACGAAGAAACTGGTAAACGTTTTATTTTTAAGAATTTCTTTTCTTATTTTGATTTAGGTTATTTTAAGACACAAAAGCGAAGCTCAGCGGCTCAAAATCCGATGACGGATCCCAGCGTGATGACTGACATGTTGAAAGGAAACATAACGAACGTTTTACCCATGATAGTCATCGGAGGTTGGATCAATTGGATGTTTTCAGGCTTTGTTACCAGTAAGTTAAGTTATAAAACTGCAGAAAAATTATTATTATTTTTTTAGCTAAAGTTCCATTTCCGTTGACCCTTCGGTTTAAACCAATGTTGCAACGGGGAATTGAGCTTGCTTCGTTGGACGCATCATGGGTTTCATCAGCTTCGTGGTACTTTTTAAACGTTTTCGGCCTTCGTAGTATCTACACCCTCGTTTTAGGAGAAAACAATGGTAATAAAAAATTCCTTTTCAAATTTTTTCATAATTTTTTTCACAGCGGCCGATCAATCGAGACATTTTCAAGAACAGATGTCTGGTGCAGCGATGGCTCTACCTCAAGATCCAAAAGCGGCTTTCAAATCCGAATGGGAAACACTTGAAATATGCGAACATGATTGGGCTTTGGCCAACGTTGAAAATGATCTCCTCGGTATTACTAGCTCAGGAGTTCATCCCAAACAAGAATAATCTTGTCCACATTTTTTAATCTTAAAAAGTCCACCGTTTTACAATAAATAAGAAAAAAGAAATTTTGATCTTTTATTTCAAAATGTTTCATTTCCACAAATTTTGTTATTCATTCTAAAAAAAAATTAAAGTTGATGAAAAAATATTTTGTTTTTTTTAAACCATTTTAACTTTCTTTGGACTGCTTTATTCTGTAAAGTTCATCTTTAGCCATCATATATTTATAGCTGGTCGCTTTGAGGCGTTTGCAAAGCAATCGGATTTTGCTTGCTCTACGTTTTATTTTGTCTTTTAATTTCGAACAGTTGCACTGCGATTTACTGTTAAATGTGTCGCATTTTTTTAACGGCGATAATTTACTGTTTTGATTTTGTTCTCGTAGGAAGCGAGGCGGTTTCTCAACGACCCTATTTCGTCTTCGAGCTTTTCTTTGTTTTTCTGGAACTTTTCCAGAGTCGCAGCCAGATTTTTAGTCTCGAGAACGTACTCGTGCGCCTTCTGCTCGAAAGCGTTCATCCTCTCTTTAAACAATTCCTCTTTACTTTCAACCTCCTTTTGTAACTTTTCATTCTCTTCTTTTAGTGCTTTGAACTATAAATGATATCAGAACATGACATCCTACCTTCCTCACCATCCCCCAACTTCCACTACCTCCCACTACTCTCCTATCACATCTCCTGCCCTCCTTCCCTTCCCTAACCTTCAATAACACAATAAGTTACCTGTGCTGCTATAAGACACACATCACCTTCTAACATCCTATAATTTAAATTAATTAATGGTGACCAAAAAATTTAAAATACCCCTTATCTGTTAACTTCTTTTTCTTGCTTGGTTCCATCACTTCTTGTCCCACTAATTTTTTCTGAAAAACAAAAAATTGAAAATTTTAATTAAGAAAAAAGTTACTTTTAATTTATTAATCATGGAAATGAGCTCTCCTTTTTCTTTTATCTCAGATTTCAAATCACGATGTAAACGTTCTGAATCTTTTTTGTGCTTTTCGAGATCCCTTCTTGCTTTGGCGAGGTCGTCGACTAGATTTTTGGTTTCGACAGAATTTCTGTCCTTGTTCACGTTTAAAATTTCAAATTCGCTTTTTAAATCGTTAAATGATTGCTGAAGGAGTTTATATTCTGTTCGGACTTGACTTAAAATTTCTTTAATGATGGCGTTCTCTTTTTGAAGAAGTCTAGCATTGAACGACTGCCTCGATTCTCGGTTCGTTTCTTTCACTCGCTTTTGAAGTTCGGCAACCTCTTCTTCGAGTTCTTGCTTTCTCGCTTTTATGTTGTTCAGCTCGATTTGAAAAACGTCGTTGATTTGAGACAACCTTTCATTTTCTTGTTCGGTCAAAAATTTTTGGTAGTTTATATCCTTCACTTCTTGACTTTTTTCGAATTCTTCTTTCTCTATTTTCGACTCTTTTTCGCATTTTAAAGTCCTTTCTGATAAAGAAAAAAATTTAGTAATTAATTTTATTTAGTTTACCTTCTTCAAGTTGCCTCTGTAACTCTTGGCATTTCTTTTCGCTTATACAAAGTTGCTCTGTAAGCTCTTTTCTGATTGCATTTGACTAAAAAAATGGTAAATTCGTCTTTTTTTATTTAAAAATAAATACTTCGTTCAAACTGTTGTTGACTTTGGTGAATTGTCTTTGCAAACTGATTAAAACTCTCGTGTTCCCCATGGTTGCAGGCCCAGGAGATGGATTTTCCTCTTAAAAATTTTTTAATATGATTTTTCGCTAAAAAACCCCTAAAATCGTTAAAACCTTTATTTTTTTCTGGGCCAATTTTCAATTCTGGAATATCCAATTTTGCTTTATTGTTCAACTTCAATATTTCTTCTTTTGTACTTTTGAGAGTTTCGTGAATTTTTTTGATTATTTCCTGAAATTATTGAATTTTTTAAGTTGGAGAAACTCTTTTTTACTTTTTTCTCTTCCAAATCTTTCGTTTCTTTGTTGAATCGCCTTAATTGAAAATCGAATCGATTTTTGAGCTTCGTCATCGAATTGAAAGCGACGTTTTTCTTATTCGAAATCGTTGCGTTCGTAACTTTTTTCGGAGTTTCGATTTTCGCGTTGAATGTCGTCGTCGATTTCGAAACGATCGTTTTAACTCCGTCGCCTTGATCGCATGGCTTTTCTGCATCTTTCCCTTGGAATTTCTATGAGAAAAATTAATCGTTTATAATCCATTTCTTTGATCCCTACATCATCTTGTCGTGCTTGATCCGGTTCACCAGACATTTCCCATCACTTTTTCACAAAGAATTTCTCCACAGACGATTCTAGCTACAGATTTCTAACTTCTCATTCAATTAAACTAATCTAGTATAATTTTAAGTAAAAGATTTAAAAAATTTATGTCATATGGATATTTTTTTGAGTAGTTTTAATCCCAAGATCCTATAATCGACCAAAAATACGGCATCAAAACTAGGATTAACCATAGTTCTTAAGCGATCTTTTCTTTTGGCTTTTGCCATGTTTCGATGTTTATACCGTCAGAAATCTCTTTAAAATAGCTTTCCAACGGTATAAAGATAATAGGTCAAAAATTGTGGAAGTTATAGACGTTGGAACTTCCAATACAGCACGATTAACGTTACTTCCACAATTTTTTTTACCGAATTTATCGATATTTATATCTTTGGAGAGGTATTCTAACGGTTTGTCGAAAATTGTGGAAGATATGACCATTTTAATGTTTGTTTATTGACAAGAAAAACTACACAACTGTGTTCAAAAATTTGGCTTTATTTTGTTAACAAATTAAATTTTTCCGTCATGATTTTGTTAGGACGTGGGTAAACTGAAGGCGTGATTCGTTGTCATCAATATTGGTAGTCCCTGAAATAAAATAAAGGTTAAAGCCAAGCATGTTGTTAAAAACCTTAACAAATTTTCCAAGTCGGTTATTTTGGTCTCGAGAAAACTCCTCCTCATCCCGCAGTATGTGTGAATGCTGTGCAACGACTGAAGTTCACTTTCCATCTTTTCGATTGCCTGCTTTTTGATCTCCATCAACTCTATGAGCTCTTTCGCCGTCATACTTCGAACATCCTGAAAATTCTGTTAATGCATGAAAAAATGTAAAAATTAAATCTTACAGTATTTTCAGCTTTTGGAGGTTCCTTAATCTACAAAAAGTTTTTTTAAGTTTAAAAGCTGAAACCAAATTTTACTTCAAATTCGTTTTTCTCTATTTCAGAAGACTGGAAGGCATCGATCAAATTTTGCCTTTCTTTCAAGTCCATTTTGAGCGAACTTATCGTCTTTTCATTCCTCAGCAAAGTCTCGTTTTTGTCATTGATGTAATTTTCGATTTCATTCTTGATCTTTAGAAAAATCAGTGAAATAGTTTTTAAAAAAAGTAAATTACTTCATTGAGGATTTGATATATCTCAGTTCCTTCGTATAACAAATATTTGGCATCAGGACTGATCTTGTATTCTGTCAAAGAGCTTAAATCGCAAATAAAATCGACTCTAAAAATAAATAAAAAATTAGCACATCCAGAAGATTAATAACCTCATCAAGTAAAGGACTCTTGGCCTAACGGTTATACACTTTTTCATGAACTATTAAGGTGACTGGACAGTGGACATTAAATTGGCACCGGACATTAGAGTGCTCAACCCAGAGAAAGCTGCTGAAATATCGAAGAAAGAAAAAAAAACCTTTTAATTCTTATTTAGGTTTACTTTTAAAGTTTAATGTTTTAGTGTGCTGCCTACCTTTAAAATTGGGATTTTTTATTCTAAGCTCCCTACCTCTAAAATTGTGCTCTAAGTCCAAAATTTGTGTTAGCACTTACAGTTTTTGCCTTAAATTCCTCTCCTTCTGTAATATCTCTCCGTACATGCTGTCTCTTTGATTTAAACATCCAGAAAGTTCCAACTCTCTTTTAGAACTGGAATTCAAATCGTTTTTCTAAAATCGAAAATTAATAAAATTCTTAAAACATTCAAATGTCCACCGTTTTATCCAACTCAAGTTTCAACTCGGAAATAAGTTTGTTTTGTCTTTCCAAAGTCTCTTTCAGTTCGTTCACTTGCTTGCTGATATCTTCTAGTTGGATCTTTTTATTTTTGACTTCGTTTTTGTCTGAAATTGATTGTTTATAAAATAGGAAATGAAATGAGCTTACATCTTTCTAGTTTTTGAGTTTTTTCGCTTATTGTTTGGCTAAGTTCGAAATATTCAGATTTGAAGTCTTCTTTTTCAGACTTTAACTTGGAAATTTCTTTCAAGTTTTCGTCAATAGTAAGTTCCACTTGTTCCCTAAAATTTTCTTAAAATCTTTGTTTGAAATATTGGTTTTCACCTTTTTTTGGCCTCTCCTTTCAATCTCGTTTTTAATTGTTCCAATTCTTTATTCTTTTTTTGTTCTATTTCATTCTTCTCTTTGGTTATTTTTTCAATTTGTTCTTTCATATTGGAAAATCTGTACGTTTTATTGGAAAAAGTTAAATTTTTTGTTTGTTCGCTTACTGGCTCATTAATCTTGTATTTTTGTCTCTTTCTTCGCTTTTCCTTTGTTCGTTCATAGTTATTTTTCCTTCCAAAGTTTTCTATGATAAAAATTTGAAATTTTAGAAAAATGTTTAGTTTTTCTTACCATGTCTTCTTTAAAAGAGTACAATTGCTTTTTTAGTAGATCGATCTCTCCAGTTTTCTTTTTAATTGATTCTTTCAATTTTTTGTTTTCCTCTTCATGTTTATTTGTTTCTTCGTTTTCGTTGGTCTTTTCTGTTTTAAATTTAGAGTGTGGAATTAAAATGAGAAATAATACCGAAAATATCTTGAGGTAACTGAGGTAGATCTTCGTTCATATCACCAGCCAACTCGTTATGGACAGTTGTCAGATTTTCAATGATGTTTTTAATATTGGCCTAGAAAGGTTTAAGGGGCCGTGAAAACAGTTTTTTCAATGATAGCTCATAGAAAAATGATCGTCCGGACTTTTTTTTTTGAAATGAAGGCTATTTATTTATCTGCGCCTTGAACTAAACTTATTGTAATATTATTTATTCTTTATATTTAAAAAAAATCGTTTAAAAATTTTTTTTTAGTTTAAGGCGCTCCACACACTAAAAAAGATAGGTGTGCAAATTTTGAATCAATTCGGCTGATTCAATCTTTAGTAATCATTGAAATACTTTTTCAATAAGTTTAGAATCACGCGGGTTTTTAAACGAATCAGAGACAAGTGGGCGGGACCAGTTGAATGAGTGGGGATTGGCGGGAGGGAGGAGATCGTGTTATGCTGGTTGCCACGCCCTCGCTGAGATAGAGAGACAGGCGCTACACGGCCCCCCCCCTTTTCCTATTATTCAAAATTACTTTGAGCTTTTCAAATTCGGAAACTTCTTTGTGGTAACGTTTTAGCTGGACGTTAAATCTGGCCATGAGGTTCGACGTTTTGATATTCGGAGGGGTTGATCTTTTCGGAATGTTTGACGCCTCCGAAGTCTCATTTTGGACTTTTTCGGAAGTTTCGGACTCTTCAGCTTTCAATTTTTCGGGATTCTCAGATTCAGGGCTTTCTGAAAGTGAACTCAATGTTAGCAACAAAAAATTTTTTGACCAAAAAAAGGTAAATACGTCGTTCAGAAGGTGAAATTCTTCGATTTCCAAATGAATTTTTAGTCGGCTAAAATTAAAAATAATTTTTTTTTTCTACTCCTGCAAATAAATTACCACGCTGAGCCTCGATTTTCTTAACGATTGCTGATCAGGCTTTAAAAAAAGTTTAAAATTTGCTTTTCATTGAACTCAACTAACCTTTTCGTTGGGCGACTTTCTCCTCGAAACAGTGATGCTCTAAAAACAGCATAAAAAATTCTAAAATATTTTATGCTTACTCTGGCCATATTTTTATTGTAGTTAGTCGACAATGGAGTTCCAAGTGCAGTATGGCTTTTTTCAGGCTAAAAGATTGAATATTTCATTGTTTTTGGGAAAAAAAAATCATACTTCAATGATAGTTTCTTCAACTTTTGTAGGACTGAGCGATCTTGATAAATTCTCGTTCTCAATCTATGGAAATACTGTGTCTAAGTCAGATAAGTTTAAAATTTCTTGTTTTACTTTAATTTCGGTTTCGATCATTTTATCTTCGTTTTCGAATTCTCTGTCAATTTCCAAATCGTTGTTCCTTTCTAAAGTCTCTTCCAATCGTTTAAGGATCTACAAAAATCGTAGTTGAGGTTGTAAAAGTAAATGTGGTTTACCTCTTCTTTGGCTACTTGTTTCAATATTGAGTCATCAAGGCCCTCTAGTTCTTTCTTCACCATAAAACATTGATTTTTTTAAACTTTAATATTAATAAATTAAACCCTATAGTACAAAATTTAGTTTTAAAAATTCAAAATGAAATTGTTTACCTAATGAACAGCCCATAAAAATAAACAGATGACAATTTTTACCTTTTCAGTGACACTTGTGGATCCATGTAAGCTTTCTGGCTCGCTTATATACTAGATATGAAAGTCATGAATTTCCTAAATAATGTCTATTACCGTTATTAAATAAGCTGAACTAGTTGTTTTCATTTCATGAACTTCAGTTTTTGAGTTTTTCTCAGGGTCGATTTCTGAAAATTCCTTTCGAAGTTCGTTCACCAAGGAAGGGCTTTCATCCTAATAAAAAAATTGGTTTTTACACCTTTTTTTTATTGAAAGACGAACCAAATTATCGATGAGTTCGTTTATTTGTTGCTTCACCGATAAATTCAAGTCCAAAACGCAAGTTTTCGAGTCTGACTCGATTTTCGACTTTTCTCCTTCTTCGTCGATTCGATCCAAAATATTTTGTTGCGTAACTTTCAAAAGAAAAGTTTGAGGAGAATACTGAAAAAAATTAGGATATAAAATTTTAAAACTTTTTTTTTGTTACTTCTATAAGTTGCATGGATTCTTTTTTTCTTAAATAATACATTTCGTTGATTTGTTTATTGTATTTTTCGTACGTTTCACCCTAAAATGATGGTTAAAAATGCAATCGAAAATTAAAATTAATATTACGAAATCTTTGCAGTTGTCTAAGTTTTTCGTGACCGCCAGTTCATTTTGGAGAAGCTCAAGTTTGTCTAATGTAATATTGATGTCTTCATTTAAAATTTTATTTTTATATTGAAGATAGCTTTCATTGAAACTTTTTTCGTCTAATTCTTTGATGTTTTCTGTGTTCATTGAAGGTTTTGTGCCTTGGGAGTCAATTTCGGTTTGATTTTCAAATTTCTTTTCTTCATCGATTGAGGTCTTCAATGTGTTTATTTCGTCTGGCTCTTTTTCCGATTCTTTTTGGTCAATATCCAATGTATTTTCAATTATTTGTGAATCTTTTGGTTTAAGTTCGCTAGAATCTCGGATATTGTCCAATTCAATTTGATTTTCGGTTTTAATGTCATTTTTGAATTGAATTTCTGGGTCATGAAAGTCGATTTCTGTTTGCTGTTCGATGATAGTCTCTTCTTGTTCGCCAGAATCTGCGAAATTCTCAATTTTATGACTATTGGTTTTCAATTCATTTTCTTCGTTTAAAGATTGAATTTTTGGATCATAAGAGTCGCTTTCAGTTTGCTCTTCGCTGATTTGATTCTCTTCTTGATTCCGTTCACCAGAATAAGTGAAATGCTCATTTTCATGATTTTCGGTTTTTAATTCGTTTTCTGGTTGTGTTTTCGGAATATGAGAGTAAATTTCCGTTTGCTCTTTACTGATTTGATTTTCTTCTTGTTGAACTGAGTCTTGGAAATTTCCTATTTTATTTTCGGATTCGATTTCATTTTCATACTTTTCTTCAATTTGTATGGTATTTTGAATAAGAAGTGTGTCTTCGTTCGGTTTAGGTTCATTAAAATTGATTTTTTCAGAGTTTTCTATTTCCTGAGCCTCATTTTCAGCACCGTTGGGATCTTCCATTAGTATTTTTTGTTCGTTGGAGTCAATTTCTATTGGACTTGGTGTGTCTCTGCTGGTTTCGGTGATTTCTTCATCTTTGTCCAGATTTTCGACTTTGTTTTCTTCATCTTCCAATGCAATATTTGGGTCATGGAATTCAAAAACTGGGGTTTCTTTTAATGTCGAATCCAAATCTTTGTCTACAGGGTTCTCAGTGAGAGAGTCTTCGATTTTTTCGTTGTTATCCAGAAGTTCGTTTTCTATTTTCTTTTCTTCGATTGGGTTTTCTCCCTCAGTTACGATTTCTTCAGGATCTTCTCGCACGATTTCATCACAATCTGTATTCCTAAGTTCTTCATGGATTTCTGGTGGTTTCTGTAAAATTTCTAATAGCTTCTCGTCAGTGTAGTTTTCTTGTGTTTCGCTTCTATCTTCCTCTTTGATTTCAGTGTTTTGTTCATTTTCCATCGTGTTCTGTCCAAAGGAGTCCATTTCTTGATATTTTTCATGAGGAAGCATTTCAGCTGGCTTGTCTGAATCGTTTTCTCGCAATTCGCTTTTGTCTTCTGGTTCAATTATAACGTTCCGCTCGTTTTCCGTCATTTTCTGCCCTAAGGAGTCCATTTCTTGAGACTTTTCATGAGGAAGCATTTCAGCTGGCTTGTCTAAATCTTTTTCTCGCAACTCAGTTTTCTCTTCTTGTTCAATTCCAACTTTTTCCGTCATTTTTTCTCCTAAGGAGTCAATTTCTTGAGATTTTTCATGAAGAAACATTCCATCTGGCTTGTCTGAATCTTTTTCCAGCAATTCACTATTGTCTTCTTGTTCAATTCCAACGTTTTCCGTCGTTTTTTGTTCTAAGGAGTCTATTTCTTGAAACTTTTCAGATGGAGTCTTTGAAATTGAATCTTTTTCTAACGAACTTGTCGTTTCTTTTGCGATTTCATACATTTTTAAACGGTCCTTAACCGATATATTGAGCTCAAGAGGTTCATTGTCAGGCACTTCTTGTTCTGCCACTACTTCTGGTTCAAGTTCGCTAGAATCTATTTCGGGTGGATTTTCATTTGGTTCTTTTTTCGCTTTTATTTCGATTTCATTCGATTCTAGTTCGTGAGGATCTTCATTTTCTGTTTTCATAAAACTTTCCAAATTCGGAACATCAAGTTTAAATGTGCTCAGTGTGTTCAGTTCTCTAAAAAGTCTTTCGCTTTTTTCAAAAATATTAGCTCTCGAGGCACTCTTTTCACAAACTGGGGTCCCGTTGTTTGATTCTTTTCTTACGATTTTGTCAAAAATATTTTTAGTAATATTTTCAGCGACTTCATTCGTATTGATTTTCAAATTGACCGATTTCTCGATGTTGGGAGGAACTTCCTACGTTCCATTATTAAAATCCAAAATTAATCCAAAATACGTACGAGTTTGCTGACGATTTCTTTTATATCGATACTACTTTCAGGTATTTTGACATCTTTTACCTCGAGATTTTCGGTTTCTTCTTCGTTTCCTAAAATCGTGAATCCTTTTTCCTCAATCACGGTGGTCAAGGATAACTTGAAAAAAATTGTAAATCAAAAATTTAAAAGTTTTCTTATAACTCACTGTCCCACCTAATTGGTACCCGTCTTTTTCCATATCCAATTGAAACTTTTCCTCTGAATCACTACGAACCTAAAATATTTAGTACGAAACGGAATATAGAGATAGCGACACAAACAAGTCGAAACTTGCCTTTTTATCATTTGATCCACTCTGTATTTCCTGAAATAAATAAAATAGAATGTTTAAAGCTACATATTCCTACTTGGCTTGTTTGTCCATGTTCTTCGGATTGTTTATTTTCGAAATTTTTCTACAATTCGGTCAACAATTGGATAAAATAGAAAACCTACTTTATTTTCTTTTTGAGATGTGTCATTTTCTCTTTTATTGACTTCGTTCTACAATATGATTGGTTAAAAAGTCAAATATTTACCTCTAAAACATACTTCTTTCATTTCCATAAAATTGTCCACCATTTCGAAGCATTCCTCTAAGACATCCTAGTCGAAAAGAATTATTTTTATTTTAATTTTTTTGGTCTGACCTGTATAAAAGTATGTGAATTTGGGCTTTTCTTTACGAAAATATCAATGCATTTTTCTTTTTCAACGTTTTCTTGTGCGTCAATAAATTCCTTAGATGTAAAAAAGTTTAGAGAATAGAAAAAGAATTAAATTTACTGCGTCGCTGTCTGCTGGAGAAGTCATGTGGGAATGAGGATTTTCGTTGCTGCTGAGGGAAATGTAGTCAGAATTCCCCTATAGATTAAGTTAATTATTAGTATTTATAGTATTTTAAGTTACTATATCGGACTCAGGACGTGCTTCCTCTGCCTCTTGTGCTTCGTCTTTATTTGGAGCGTCTGAATCTACGATATCCTGAAGAAAAATAATTAAGATTTTCGAAAGAAGGTAAAAATTAAGGTTTCAAAGGTTTTGAGACAATTAGAGGTAATGAAATTTGACCTTAACATATTTTTAGACAGGAACCCTATGTAATCGTAGTTTATGTAAATTTCTATTTTTCAACATCATGCCCACCAGTCCGAATCTGCAAGTCGCCAAAGGAAGTCGTTAGAGAAACGCCAAGATCAGGGCTCAAATCAAGGCGATGACTACTTGAAAAAAAAATTCTTTCAAAAAAGGGATAAGAAAGGATAACAATGATAGGTCAAAGCGATCAAATTCAACTTTGTGGTGCCTTCCGGCCGTCACCATTTTTCATCCACAATTTTGGTTGAGACACAATCATTGAAAGCATTTTTCTATATTTGAGGTGTTATAAACGACAAAAAATGGAATTTTTGATGAAAAACATGTAGTTTTGATGGAAATCGTAGCCTTCAAGTTGGTTAACAAAAACTATGACGCAGCACAGGAGTTCTAATCGACACTGAAAAAAAGGCAAGGAAATCCGTCTTCAGGGACACGAAAGTTATTAATTGTCTTTCGGACCTATGATTAGTATTTTCTCCTTGGATTAGAATTCGGCAATTAACTAATAAGTAATAACCAAAAAAACTAACTTACCGGATCGGTCGGCACATGGTTTCCCGAAGGATCCATGGGTGGGTCACCGTCACTCATCATCGGTTATAAATTTTGACTCACTGGAACAAAAAGTGAACAATTTCCATCAAATGTGAGAACTCACCAACCTAAAATTTCTCACGAAAATCATAAATTTCAGAACATGTCATCTAATGAGCGCGTTATTTCTTTAAAAGCCAAAACTAAAAAAACTTGAGTGTATAATTTTTATCAGCAGCCAAACTTGAAAATTTTTGCAAAACATCTGCGTTTCTACAAAGTTCAAACAGGAAATGACAAAATGTCTACATCATAAATAACCATCCTATATAATTATTAATAAAACCATTAGTTTAACTAGAAAGAAGACATCATTGCCCTTGTGCAACAGGTGAAATAACCGCATTCATTTTTATAGATTTTTTTTTCGAAATTTTTTTTTTATGATCCAAAAATGATTTATGAGGTTTGATTTCTAAACAAATTTTTAGCGAAAGGTAAGGAACTAAAATTAAAGGTTTCATCACCTAGGAAGTTTAAAATGTGTTAACCACTGTGTCTATTTGTACGACCAACATTGGAATCGGCCATTTTCGCCTCTCCTCAAAAAGGTGACTTGCAGTTATTTTTAAAAAACAAAAAAATACTTTCAATTTTTATGTATTTATGTAGTGAAAAAAGGCAATCAATAAACAAGTTTTAGTTTTTTCGACCGATTATCGTAAGGATTGCTACATGAGCAACTGTGAACTTATGACTCTTAGATAAGAAGCAGGTATGTAATAAACGAGAATGGAGTTTTCTGCAAGCTTTACAATTTGCATTTTGCGTTAATATACAGGAAACGTTGTTTTTCCTTGTTACGTCAAATTATTAATTTATAAAAATTTAAATTCCACTCTATCCCAATCAAAATTACAGCATCCCAGTTGGATGATTGTTTTCATTTTGGAACACCAAGGCTTTCAAATTTCTATCTTCCAATAGAACGTATTTTTTAAAATTTTTTCTTAGGGAAAAATACAGAATAACCCTGAAAAGGGTATTGTCGAAAAAGGTTCGAAATTAGGCTGTAAAGAGATTTAGCTTGTCGAAAAAGGCAAAATCTGTCTGAGAAATGTCCTATCTTGTAAAAAATGGTTCAAAATCAGGCGGAAAACGGTCTTTTCTTGTCAAAAAGGCTCAAAAGGTGTCTTAAAAAGGTCTTTTCTTGTAGAAAATGGTTCAAAATGAGGGTGAAAAGGGTCTTTCCTTGTCAAAATGGGTCAGAATCTGGATGAAAAATGTCTCCGCTTGTCGAAAAAGGTTCAAATTCTGTCTGAAAAGTGTCTTATCTTGTAAAATTGGATCAAAAACTGGCTGAAAAGCTTCTTGTCGAAAAAAGGTAAAAATCGCTGAAAAGGGATTTAGCTTGTCGAAGGCAAAAGGGAAAATCTGTCTGAGGAATGTCCTATCTTGTAAAAAATGGTTTAAAATCAGGCTGAAAACGGTCTTTTCTTGTCAAAAAGGCTCAAAAGGTGTCTTAAAAAGGTCTTTTCTTGTAGAAAATGGTTCAAAATGAGGGTGATAAGGGTCTTTCCTTGTCAAAATGGGTCAGAATCTGGCTGGAAAATGCCTCCGCTTGTCGAGAAAGGTTCAAATTCTGTCTGAAAAGTGTCTTATCATGTAAAATTGGGTCAAAAACTGGCAGAAAAGCTTCTTTTTGAAAAAAGGTCAAAATCAAGCTGAAACGGGACTTCTCTTTTCTAAAAAGACAAAATCTGTCTAAGAAATTTCTTATCTTGTCAAAATCCTGCTGATTCGAAAATGACTCAAAATCATACTGAAAGGGTCTTGTCATGTCAAAATAAGTTCAAATCGTGCTTACAAAGTGACTTATATTGCAAAAAAAAGAAAAGTAAAAACTCTGGCTAAAAGGATTTTAAGGAAAAATAGCACAAAATATTGCTTGATTATCTCTTTGGACTTTTATCTATGGACTTTTATCCTGAAGTCCATAAATTAACTGTTCGCTAAACTAAAAACCATCATTTTTAGAGAAGTTTTAGCATAAGAAATAGAGTAAACAAATGCTAGGACAAAGTGACAACTTTTCCTGTTTTACTGTGGCACATACCTCATGGATACCGTAACCAAAATGTATATTTTGGTTGTGTGTATCATATAAAACTTTAATTTTTATAATTAAGTGGTAATTTAAGGAACTAATTGCAGATAGTGTTTTTTTTAATAGGCTTATTTAATAAAAATTACATGAATAATTCTCACGTTGGCCCACCGATGATCTTCGGAAGTTTCATACGCCGAAAAACTCTTGGCAAAGAGTTAAGAAACGAAAAGAGGAAATTAGGTATTCAGAAACATCCCTTTTACTCAAGACAAATGTTAAATTAGAGGTAGCCATTTCTCCTAATTTAAGGCGGAATTATAAAAATGTTTTTTTGGTTTTAGTTTAGAACTAGCGGGTGCTGACACGCAGTTTCGACATTGACACAGTTCCAAGCGAGCTGCCTCAGTCAAGGAGTTAGCTAAATACGACAAAAGCGGATTTCCAGACGTATGGCTTTCCTCGTACGTGACTATTTTTTTTTTCTCATAGATATTCAATACTAAATCCGCAAAGTCACGAGCCACTAGAATAAGTCGTTTACTCAAAAACAAGGAAATGGTTTCATCCATTTGGTTTTTAGTGCTGAATCGCCTTTTGACGTGGTTTAGCAGAAAAAAAGGTACCGAAATGGCCCAAACAGAAAAAAATGAAGTAGGTAATTAGCGTTTTAAATTAAGTAGTAAACAAATCAAGACGACATAAAAGAAAAAAAAAAAACATTTTTTTGAAAATCACCAATGACGCAGATTTTTCACACACAAAAAGTATACTTTTGGTTAATTACCTACCTATGAATAGACCAAACACCTCAGGATGATGATAAGTACCTACCACCGCAACATACAAAATAACAAAAGTTTAACGAGGTATTACCATTTTTGCGTTTAAATTGTTATTTTGAAACGATTTTCGTCAAGTACTTCCTATTTGAAAAAATAAATGCGCAAAATCTAAGAAGGCGTTCCGCCTCACCAATGTCACGAACCACTTAAACAATCCAAAACGACGAAAAAACCCAAGCCAGCAATAACACCCAAGTTATACTTAAGGGGCCGTGAAAACAGTTATTCAATGATAGCTCATAGAAAAATGATCCGATCTGGACCGGACTTTTTTTAAAATGAAGCTTATTTATTTCTCCGCGCATTCCACTAAACTTATTGTAATAAAAATAAATCTTTGTAGTAAAAAAAAATGTTTAAATTTTTTTTAAAACTTTTTGAAGAATTGTTTAGTGAAATGCGCTCCACATAACAAAGAACATAAGTATGCAAATTTGAATCAATTCCGATGACTCAATCTTTAGTTATCATTGAAATACTATCTCAACAAATTTTGAATCACGCGGGTTTTTCAACGAATCAAAGACAAGTGGGCGGAGAGAACCGGCTCCTCCTGCCAATTGAAGGGGAGGGATAAGTTTTAAAACCCTCGTGTTATGCGGGTCGCCCCGCCCTCGCGACAGGCGCTGGATGGGCCCTTAAACAGCCAAACTGCCTAAAACGGGCACTAATTGAGCCCAAATCCATACCAAAAGAGCCCAAGAGGAAGAGGGATTACCCGATGTCCAGATATTGAGCCCTTTCCACCGACCGCACTGATAAGCCGAGATGTTTGAAATTGTGAAATGAGCCCATCTTTGTTATCGAAGGATTTCTTGGTATTCAGAGCTTTTGTGTTCCCAGCTAGAAGCCTATTGAAAATGGCTTGAATCATCATGGCATAAAGGGCATTTTCGTGATTTTCTCGGAACCTGAAGGTTTGAGATGGTTGAAAATCGTGACGGGAGGGTCTACGCTAAGGGGCCTAAATGGAATTTCGTGATTTTTTTGTAACCGGGCCCTTGCACACTAGGCGGTTCGCGGCGCGGTTCCCGCTTGCGGTCTTCCATTTGAATACATAGGATTTTAATGTGTTGCGATAAACGACGCAGTTTTCCGCCCTACTTGGCTGGGGTCTAAATGGAATTTCGTGATTTTCTCAAAACCGGAAAGTTAGAGACGGTTGGAAATGGTGACGGAAATATATCATGGGCCATGGCCCGAGGACCATAAAGAAGACAGTTGAAATCGCCTAGGCATCATCTTGAACTTTTATACGAAAGTAATCTATGGGCTCAATTGGTAAGCCTCAATCTTAGGCTCTTTTGGATAAAAATGCAGTTGGCTCTTTTGGTATATCTCACGGAGGGCTTATGAAACTGGTGGGCTCATTTCACATAGAGCTAATTTGGATAAAAGTTATTTGGGCTCAATTTGTCGTCGCCCCCTAAAACACCCAAACCGCCCAACCTTCCCAAACCACCCTACCTACCAAAAAACCAAACCTAACCAACCTAACCAGTGTGGCCATTTTGGGCTATTTATCGCAAATTGGACTGCTTTTGTAAGGCCAAATCTGACAACCCTGGTGACCATTTTGAACTACTTATCCGCAAATTGGGCTACAACAGGCCCAATCTGGCAACCTTGAACCTAACCAGCAAGACAATCCAAACCATCTAAACCAACCTAACCAGCCAAAATCAGTTAAGCCACCAAACCACCCATACCAACCAAACTGACTTTTTTTTTATTGGTCCTTCAATTTCAAAAAGATGTGATATCTATGTAAAAAACACAATTTGATATGTACCTACTTAGATTTTAAGCAGGTAAAAAAGAAATTGGATCTATTTATATCTAGAGCATGCCCACCAATCTGAGGTTAAAACGCACAGGAAGATAATTTTTTTACGGTTTTTCGTTTGTTTTGATAAGTAGCAATCATTACAGTATTCAAAACAATTTTCTAAATTTCTATAGGAAGTGCACGTTTACTAAAAGTCCGAAGCGTGACGGAAAGTGCCGTTTGGGTTTTCCACGTAAAAAATTATTTTCCATTCATTTTTCGTTCAAAAATGAACGAAATCGCCATTTTTGAAACTCGAAAACAGGTTATAATAATTTATATTGACAAATGTCAAGAAAATGAAACAACATCGGATCCCCAAAAAAAGGACCTTTAATTCTTTAAAGTTCATCCGTGACGCGAAATCTGCCCAATTTCCAATTTATTTAAGCATTTTATGTTTTATCAAAACTTTTGGAACCGATCCAATTTTGATCAGCATGTGGACATCAAACAAGGAAAATAGACTTCGAAAAATAAGTTCTTTATGAAGAAAAATTGAGAGATCTACAGAAGGAAGAATGGAGTCAATCGCTGTGGTTTGCTCTTCCCCAAAAAATCAAAAATTTCGAAATTTTTTCATAAACCCATCTTTCGATACAAGAAATGACCACCGAAGTATTTTTATAACCTCCAAAATCGTGACGATCCCGTTTGTGGTCTCCTTTAGATTTCAGAATTCGGCTCATTACACATTTTTACGCTCTCACTTTCGTCCATGCTTAATCCGAATGGTTTACGTCTCATTTTCCTTCCACTTAGGCTCCATATAGAGAAAAACATTTGTCAATGATTTCAAAACTTGATGACTCAATTTTTCCAAAATAAAGGTAAATAACAACATTTTACTGATTCATTTCTAAACTTGAAATGTTTTTGTTTTTTTAATCACTTCCTGCGAATCTCGTGTGCTTCCAAACGAATAATCCTCGTTTTTACAACATATAATTAAAACATCGTAAAATAAAATAAAAAGTCTACATATTTTTTTGTCCTAATTTATATGTCGAAACGATGTCAAAACACGTAAAAAATTGAATCAAAGTCGAATTAGAAATTGAAGCAAAACTTTCAAAAACGGCCTAGGAAATAAAAAATTATCCAGCTCTCTTTTAAGCTTTAACACAGCAAAAAATTTTTTTACTTTCTGTTACAATTTTTCTCTCATTCAAATACCATTAAAGAACTTTTTATGACCGTCGACTTTCTCGTCGAAATCGTTTTTTCCGCAATTAAAAACAGAAGAAAAACCTCCTTTGGTTTTCACCAAAATTATTTCCACCAAATACAAAATGAACGTGGAAAAAAAATCTATCTAATAATATAATCTATCTTGTATGAAAATTGAGCTTTGAAAACGTAGGTCTGTGAATCTTAATTTAATTTTATAAAAATATAATCTACGCGATGATCATAATAGTGAAGAATAATGAATAATTATTAGACAAAAGAAGACATATTCGCGATTAGATGCTTATATTTATTTTAACCCTTAAATCAAAGGAAAAGAATTAGGTAGGTTGATGTTAATCAATTTTATATAGAATGGCTCAAGGATCAAGAAGCTATTAAGTAGTCGATGTTTATTCAATAAGCATTAAAAAACTATCAACCATTTAATATTTAATAGTTTCTGTTTCAAATATTATGAAAATTCGACAAATAAAATGATTACACACTTAATAATAATTAGTTTGTTGACATCTTTTGCATACACCAAAGAAAATTCTAGGACAACAAATTTTTTTCATGAGCATTAGCATTGACGAGTACCCATTAGAAAATGACGCATTGTAATTCTTTGATGGGAAATCCCTTTATGGTGTGCAAATAAAACTTGTGATCGTTTATTTTTGTGTTTTCCTAGTGATGGCGTCTAGGTACCTGCTTGTCGTCATGTAAAACGTAAATCACGCGAATTCAAAAAACAAAAATGATTATCTTGTACAAAGCAACACGAACGTCTTATTAAAAGGCTAAAAATCGAAAAGGATTTTCCTTATACGTGTAACGTGTTTTCTGTTTGGAGTGCTACTTTAATTACGTAGGTGGTGTATATCGAAATGCTCCTATTGTCCAACGATGGGTGGTATACGCCAGGAGGACATTTTAACCGATATATGCTCAAAAGCATTAATTTATTGTATAATATGTTAGGTCATCACGCACAAGCCCTATTAACAATCTTCTTTTTTTTTCTATTATAGAGTCGAACTTACGTAAGGACATTCCGTTTGAGGTAACGATATTAAATCAACATCTAACTACTCAGGTCGAACTGCATTTTTAATCGACACCTTAAAATGGTGTCGACTAAAATTTAATTTGAATAAATTCCACTAACTTCAGATGAAGAAATGCCCTTACATATAAAACAATTCCGAGCTAATTTCAGCGTCCTGCGGTCAATTTGTGGGATCACAGATTTTGAAGTTATTTAGCTGAAAGGAAGTGGCGGCTCGGGCGAGCCCACCTGGACCCTGGTTTCAAATTCTCGTCACGGATTCCACCATTTATCCTGAGGACTCCCCTTAAACTATAAATCCCAAATAACGCCCCTCCCCAAATAGATACTCTCCCAATAATTGACCCCACTAACTTCATTTCCCCATCCCCATTCATCCTAAATCACACAAACCATATTTTTCCTTCCAACTTTCCCTTCCCTATTCTCCTCTAGACCCAATACACCCCCAGAATCCCCCAACCCCAAAAAACTCCCTCAATAACACCCCTGGTTTCTGCGGACACCTCTGCTGATTGGTATACATCGGACATATGTGGAAGGAACACCATATCTAAACTTCCTAAAAAATATGGGGCTCTACAGACCTCTCCACAACCTCAAAATTCCCCCCTCCCCATTATCCTCACCATCCCTTTCCTTCCTCCTTTTCCGTATCTCCCCACAACCTCCAAAACTCGCAGAATGCTGTCGTTTTTTGAAACTCGTTACTTTATGAGGAAGAAAAGAAAAAATGAAATTAATTGTGCGTCTTCATTGTTTTAAAAATAATGTCTCGCTTTCTTTTCCTCATCTATCGTTACTTCATTAAATCGTAACATTATTATGATTTTTGAGCACCGATAGTATCAAACCACCAACCATAAAATGTAAACCTATGGACCTAAAAGGCAACATCCTACTCGATTTCTTCAAAATAAATAATTTCAAATAATTTAATATTTAGTCCAAATAACCCAATTATTTTAACCCACGTTCGTCTATAATATGAGTAGTAATAAACATTTTTATTCTTTTGGATTCAATTCTTGTTAAAATGGTTTTCATAAATAGAAAACGCTAAAAAAGCAAAAAATTTTAGGTGACCTTTTTTTTCTTCTTTGGTTACAAAAAAATCGCTGTGATAAAAAAAAAATCTATTCAAATTCTAGTCCTGATTGTGACAGTTGTGTGTGTGTTGATTGTTGAAGTCCGATCTGCATTTTTCCAGACAGAAATTTTTATCATCAGCTTTATTTCGTAAAGGTGAAATTCTGTCTAGGTAAGGTTTCTTGTACAACCACTCTAAATATACATCTTGTACAACTCTAAATATAAGAACCAAACGACCACCCAGAAAAATGTCCAAAAACAGTACATAATTTAATTAATGCAATAAAACTCTCTTCGTTTGTTTCATGAAAATATAGTTTATGTGCTTTCAAAATAATTTGTTATATCCAATAAAATATTTTTGTGATCCCCAGAGTGCCCTGATCACGAATATGTTGGTCACCAAGTCATGTGCCTCCATCCTCCGACACCAATAGCTTTTTTTCCTTTAGAAATCAGCTATTAAGCCAATTTTCGAAGGTTGACGTTTTGATGAAATGTGCTCTAAGTTGAGGGGTACGACCTTCTTTGCCGAAGACTCAAATTAAAAAAAAAAGTTATAATTAAGGGGGACGAAAATTCAAAAACAAAAAACCATGCTGAATGAAAGTCTAGACTCCCTCCCTAAGAAGGAGGTAGTGAGGGTAGTAGGATTCCCAAAGACACAGTCAGTGAGTCGGTAGTGATAGTGAGAAGTGTTCACCTCCCTCAATACCCAAAACGTATAAAAACCGGGGATAAAGGTGAGATTAACAAGAAAAAAGAAATTTTCAAAATGTCATCGAATAAAAAAATCTCCTCTCACCCAATCCTCGGCCAATCATCCTCCGAAAATCAAAATTGAGAATTTTTAGACAAATGATCAATTTATAAAACCGGTTGTGATGCAACGGATCATTTTTTCTGTTCTGACATGTCTAGCCAATCTAGAAATTTGAAAAAACGTATTAGCGTAGGCACAACGATTTTTACGAGCGAGTTTAGGTGTTGTTAACAAATTCGAATTAAAATTCTTGAAATAGTATTCGAATTTTGATTGGCCATTAAGTTTTAATGTGCGATGTTTTTTTGTGACCGAAACACGACATTTGCACAACGGTTTTTTAAAAGTGAAAATTTTATCGCTAGAATAGAACTTCTGTCACCCCGTAAGTACCTACTTGAATTAAGGTGCAACTTTTAAATTGTACTTAACTTCTTTTATTTAAAATAGGCTTTTATTAATTTTTAGCTGATTCTTTTCTCCCAGTACTTATACAGGGTGGTTCGATTCAGTGTGTGAAAAAAATGATAAATCATAAATGGCAGTAGTAAAACCCTGTTTGCTAGGGCTTTTTCACTAAACACAGGTTTTCATAAAACAGTTTATATCTCAAATTCACTTAATTTTAATTTTTTTTAATTTTAAATTTTTTACAATAGAAATGGTAGTTTTTAACCATTCAAGATAACCACGTGCTCGTTTTTTTATGTTTAAAAAAACCAAGTTTTGTGAAAAACAATTTTTGTCGTTGTTTACCGCCATAAAAAAAATCTACCTACCTAAAAGGCTTTGTGGTTATCATAAATGGTTACAAACTATCATTTATAACGTTAAATTTAACGCTGATTCCAAATCTGGTGCCGGAAATTTGAAATTATTAAGGCAACTTGAGATATTGACGGTTTTATGTGAAATAACGTGTTTTTAGTGAAATTTAAAATTAAAAAAACTATGATGGATTGAGATAGGAAACTTTAGAAAAAGTGGTTGTACTTATTTCTTTTAATTGTGGTAATCGATACCGATTTTCACAAGGGGGAACACATTGGGACCAAGGCGGGGGCTCTCGCCATATTGCCTAGGCGCCGGGGAAATGGGCTAAATTCCTTCCCAGCCTGGGAATCGAACCCAGGACCCCCGTGATGTATAGGATTAAGAATGAAAACATTATAAGTCTAAAACCTTATCCACTACACCACGGAGGTCCCCTGTACTAATTTTAGAATGCCATTTAAACCAATTTTTTTCACATACTAAATTTAACCACTCTGTTTGCACTTTTCAAATTTACCTTTCGATTTTTTAAAATGATGTTATGAGATTTTTGTTTAAAATAGTTGGAGTGGTTTTGTCCTATTAATCTACTTTATGATCTTTCAGAATTATGAGGTTTCATTCCTCACTTCTTTTGATGAAGTAGTTAAAACATTTATTACCTCTGCCTCAATTATTTGATCTTTTTAGTGAAGGCGCAATATTTTTATAAATTTTAATTCCAAGATTCAATACGATACATAAATAAACTATTTAAAAATAAAAAATTATCAATGACTAATATCATTTAAAATTTTGTTCTCATGCCTTTTAAAAGTGATTTTGTCCACGTCTGCCTTTTTATAAGGTCGATGACAGAAAGAGCAAAATGTGGATTATGAGAATTTTTTTTTCAATTTGTAATGAATTTTTTAAAGTTTCTCTGTCAATTTTAAAATAGTCATTCCGTCATCAACATCGTCATTTTTAGGTTCCTTTAAAAAAAACCACTAATATAAATAAGAAAATGCGCGAATATTTGCCAAAGAATTTGAGGTTTAATATTTGTCAAACGAAAATAAGTGTTGACGTTTTTGCAGAAAATAACAATTTAACTTTTTTAAGTTTTCGCTATAATCGAATTACTAGGACGGCCTTAGATTTTAAAAAAGGACAAGGATGACACCCATGACCTAAATTGAAAATGCAGCTGCATCACTTATCGAAAATTCAAAGATCAATTTTTATTTCGTAACTTTTTTTTCTGATCAGCAAAGGGTATTACGGGCAACACCTATTGCCAAAATATGGAACCGGGTTACCGAAGAGCGTAATCGTTGTGCAAGATCCAATCTGACAGAAATTCTATTGTGATGCTGTGCACGGACCGTTTTTTCAAATGCGAGACGTCGATTATGGATGGTTTGGAAAGAAAAATTCACTACTGTCATTATCATCCGATCTTTTTTTGATTTTGAGTTAAAAAAGTTTAGTTCTAACAAACTTGTTTATTTTGCTGATTAATGATGCCGAAGTCTTACTCCCTTCCTTTTGGATAATTCGGTTTCCTCTTCATGATTCGCGTGAGTTAAGTGGTGGGAGTCCTTTATTTGGATGCATTCGACAGCATCCACAGTCACCTTTAGAAAGCTGACACAGTCGGTTCTTCCGCCTGGTTATTCAACTCAAGCACACGTTCGACCACCAGTAGGTTGATTTACGAACCATCCTTTATGGGCTTAAACAGCTCATAAACACTAAAAAAATCACCTTCCACATTTTTTAACAACTCATTTTGGCATTTCGGAAGGAATTCTCTCTTCCTCATTTTTGCAAAATGCATGGCGTGCATGATACAAAACGGAAGGATCGTCATCAAAAAAACTAAAATGTCTTATCTTTCCCAGGAACTCCCGATTTATTTTAATATATTACACGATATGTCGGTCAGTGAGTAAAGGAAGAAAGTACCAGTTAAACTTCCTGTTTACTTTTACATAAGAGGCTTCTAGATCCGAACGTCGAGGTCGCCGTACTTAAAAACGGTCACAAAACAGACTTGAAAATTAATACGTACCGGAAACTGGAAATTTACGTAACTCCAAGTGATATTTTCTCACAAAAATTACTTTTTTATATAAAAAATAACGTAAATTGAGATATCAAAATATTTTTTTTGATTCTGTTCGGACATTAATGGTTTTAAAAATGTAAACCTTTCTAAATCCAAGGTGCAAAAAAAACGAGCCACTCGAGCATTAAAGTCTCTTAAATGGCTTATTCTCCCGCGTTAAAATCGCTTTCAAAGCAAATCTAGAGCTCCATGCCCATAAACAAACCTATGAAATATGACTTGTGACCCTATACATAATATGTATAGCCATTTTAAAGGAATTCATTTTTTCCCTTTCCTTTTCATTAAATAATTAATTATGTATCAGATTTGAGTTATAAAAAAATCCATCATAAATCATAATATTAAAATTATTATTATTTTTTTTTTCAATCTAATGGAGATCTAATAGAATCAAATGCATAGAAGAAAAGTAAAGAAAGAAAGAAAGAAAAAAAACAACTTTTTAATAAACCAAGTTAACCAATTCAACTAACTTTTTCAACCAACTTTTTTATTTATTTTATCTATTGTATAAATCATTCCCCCTCCCAATACCCAAATATACCAATAAACCAAGGTAACCAATAATTACATTATACCTGTCCAATTCAACCAACTTTTAAACTAAGTTTTCTTTTATTTTATCTAGAAACCAATTATTTCCCACAACATCCAAGTATACCAATATCCAAATACCTATACCAATATCCAAGTACCTATACCAATAAACCAAGTTAACCAATAAACCAAGTTGACCAATCATGTATGTCCATGTAAACCAACTTTTAAACTAAGTTTTAAATGCACATTATAGTGCATATATGTGGAATAAGAGCTAAAAAAAAAAGTAAAAGTAATAAAAAATAAAAACAAGTTATCTTTTATTTTATCTAGAAACCATTTTTCCCCAATACATATCCAAGTACAGTGAAACTTCCCAAAGCGGACACTTCCAATAGGCGGACACCTCCCATAGACGGACACTTTTTTTGTCCCCGTCAAATTTATATAGGTTTTAATATGATAAAATCTTCTAATAACAGGGCACTCTAATATCAGGACACGGACAATGCTTTTGCCTCAAAAAACTTCTAATAAAATTTTTTTTTAAATGTGTCAACGTAATATGTAATCCCTTATTTGACAACGTCTGTGTTTTTTTAATTGAAATTTTCGTTATCGCTGACAAGCGTTTTAAGACAAATTATTTATGGTTTAGATCTAGATAGGTAACATTGACATGTGAATTTTTTTAATTTATTGCATTTCTAAGAAAGCAATTTACTACCCCTACTTTCTGATAAAATAAAGAACCCATAATTTAGTTTTAATTCTGGATTCATAGAGTCAATATGGCTCCAGAGAAAAAAATAAAAAACTGTCTTTGAAGGAAAAAGTGGAAATCATTAAATTTAATGATAAAGAAAAAAAAGTGTTAGAGAACTAAGTAAAATTTTCGGTGTCGGAAAAACGTGTGTGGCCGAGGTTTTAAAAAAGAAGAATGACATTCTTAAAAAATACGCAGAACATGAAAACGACGATTGCAAAAAAAAATTATTGAGATAAGACATTTATTAAGTATAATGTGTTGGTATTTTATTTGGAAACTTCTCATAAAAGGACACTTCTAATAGGCGGACAATTTTTCGATCCCATCAGTGTCCGCCTAAGTTTCACTGTATTTAAACCTTTAGGGGTATTCATGGTCTTTCTTTATTCCTGTTAATCATAGTATTCATCGTAAACTGAGTTTACCAGAGCTAGTTTACCATGATTAACACGATTAACACTTGTTAATTGAAGATCGTGAAGATCGAAAAGACATAATTATTATGCAAAGAGTTTTTTCAATTGAACTATAAGAATGACGATTAAAATACACAGATAAATATTTAACCATGCAATAGGTACAAAATATTCAAAAATAGTGAAGGTGTTGTTTTCGTACATGAGAAAATGTTCACTGTGGCTCCTTATTAGGTTCAAAGTATGGGAGTTTGTGGTATTGGTTGGAAATAATTTTCCATATAGAGCAAACTTTGCACCATTTTATATTCAGTATCGACGAATACATGTTAATGCTTATTTATCTTAGGAATATAAGGGCAGGAGAAAGAGAAATCTCGCCAAGACGGCCAAGGTCCGTGAGTCAATTAAATAGCTATGACCGTTGCTACTCTATGACATAGTTTTTTTTTAAAAAAAAGTTTCGTGCTTCAAAACCCTTATAATTCTTTCAAATTTCGTCGATTAAAACCTTTTCGAGTTGGCCTAAATTACGAGTCAACTTGAAAATCCTCGGGGGCTTTTTTTAATGGGAAAGGTGTTAAAAAACCACTCCTAACTTTCAGAAACAAAATATGTAAAAAACATTTTCTAAAGGTTATATTACAAAATTTTCAAGAATAAAAATTCCAATAGTTTTTTCTAAATAAATTTTTTTTTTTTAAATTCAATGTTTATTACGCTAATTGTCATCTAGGATGATTAATGACAAAACGTAGGTAATATCTATTATACGCTTATTGACATGTCAAATTAGTAGCCAAATGCAATAATTCAAAAATATATTGTGTGTCTAATTTATAATAAAATAACCGTGTATAATTGAGGTTAAATCGACACTTGACACGATAAATGCAAGGCGTTCAAAATAATTGCTGGGTATTATTCACCTTCGGGAGAAGGGAAGGGGGGGATCGTTCTCACAAGACATTATAATTATTATTTAGGTTTTATCATTATTTTATTTTTCATCGCATTTGTAGCTTTTAGTGCTCGGATTTTTTAAAAATTTATACTTAATTGAGTGCTCAAAAGAATTGTTGAATTGAAAGCACACTCTTATTCTATTTACTGGAGACTTACAGTGAAGGTGAGGCATCCCAAAGCACTTAAACTTCCTAGCCCGGTCCCAGCTCCAGGAGTGAGCCTCAGTATTGATGCGATATAGGATGTTCGGTTTTATCCTTTTCCTTGGCAAAAATTGATTTTAAAACTAATTTTTCTCTGTTTGTTCCAGTGATGCACTGAGGCGATGGGTCTTACGAAGCAGTACTTGAGGGTCGGCCAGTCGGCCAAGAACAGGCTGTTTGGCGTCCCTCCGGTGAGGCGAGGCCCTTCCCTCAAGGATACGAGTCCGTTGCAAATGCTAGTCTCCGAACAAGGAAAAGTCAATTACGGTAAGCCAACCCTTCTTTAAAATTTATAAAATTCGACACAAAATTCTAATTTCATCATAGCTCAGACGATTTTAGGTTGCGTGAAGTGCGTGACGCGATTCGGAACGCGTTAATACATCCCCGGTATGTCATTACGTCCAACATATGTCATTACTCGACTTGTACTTTTTCCTAGTCAAATGCTTCCTTTGCGTCACAGCACTTCATGCACTTTTGCAATAGGTTTGATAAAATTGCTCACTAATGGATATTTCTCTAAATTTTCAAAAAGTCTTCATTCATTTAAAAATAAAACAAGTACAGTTTTCTCCTAATGGTTACGATTAGGGATTCGTTTAAATTAGTATGTGTACGTGACCGATTCCTCCTAGATCGTTTTTGTTTTTCTTTTTTCCGATAGTGAACCAAAATAAAACAATAACAGTCCCTCCGAAATTCTTCTCCCTAATGAGATTTCCGTTCCTTTCGGAATCTTTTCCGATCAGTGTTTCAAGGGAAGCCAGAAATGGATAACAAAAAGAAAAATATTTCATCTATCGCGAAAAGAACCAAACGATATTTTGCGGTCGGTGTCAAAGAAGTTCTCAGCTATATCCCTCTAGTGTTCGATTCTTTAAACGGTATTTCACTTTTTAATAAAACATTTTTTAAAACTAAGAATAATTAGGAAAAAAAGAGAGAAAGTTGGGCCTCAAGTGAGAATCGAACCTACGACCTCCTGCTTACCGGGCAGACGCTCTAAACCACTGAGCTATTGAAGAACAGTGAGGCTAAGGAGAAGGAAGCGCCCGAGCTTTCAATAGCTTTAGAGTGTCTGCCCGATAAGCAGGAGGTCATAGGTTCGAATCCCACTGGAGGTCCTACTTTTTTCGTCTTTCTTCCTTCCCTTAGTTTAATTCATTTTAATAGTCGGCATTGGTGGATCGACCGACATTTTTCATCTCAAAACATTTCTCAAACCGTTCTATTTATCCAATTTTATGTGTTTTTAAGTTTTTAAACGTAGTTACGCTTTTTTTAGAAAGTTCAATAAAAGACAACATTCAAATAAATTTAAATGAATTATTATCGTGTAATAAATTTTATAATGCAATGCGTACCTACAATTAATGACGTAATCAATTTTGATAGTAAATATGAAGATTACTGATCAAAAAACTCACCAGCTAATTTTTATGAAGAGGTAATCGAGTAAAGTTTTCATGATTCTGTACGGTATTCAGGGCAGGTTGACGCCATTTTAAGGTATTTATCGTGTAAAAGCGAGAGGGAATTGAACAAGAGTCGCCAACTCTGCAATAGGTTCACTTGAAAAACTTGTTCTCGGTGTAGTGAAAGGTTTTAAGTCGGGAAAAATAATTAAAACTAAAACCTTTTTTTGCTGGTGTAAAATTATATTCACAGTAAAAGGTAAGCTGGTAGTTTAAGATTAAGAAATGAGGTCATTTTTTAATAGTTTTTGTCCAAAAACGAGTGGAGAACGCTTAAAATCGGTATTTCATTGCTCTTACTTGAATACACTGTTTTAATGAGCTAAAACAATACTTTTTGAAGAATTTTCTGTTCAATCTGAGTTTGAAATTACAATGATTAGGGAAACCAAGGTTAAATTAATTTGTAAAAATGTTTAATGTTTTTGACCATGCAATTTGGTGAGATGGAAATAGTCTCTGGACTGTTGCATCAAAGGATTCTTAAGAATGTTAAAAGAAATGAAAAAAACAATAAAGAAGAAATAAAACGAAAATAAAAGTTGTTTTCCTTTTTTTCGTAATGTACCCGTTTGTGAAGGCGGTGCACTACGAGGCCGAGCCGAGTTCGTAGACGTCGAGCGATAGGGGTAACAAACCGGACCGGTCCTGAGTGAAAGTATTACAGGAGGTAGCATCAATTATGACGTAACGAGATCGGGTCTAAAGGTCGAATCCCAAGGTCGTTCACTTAACTCGTTCGTCTTTTTCGTCTTCTACGGTGGGCCACTTTTTTCCTTCTAATTTTTTTTAAACTAATTCCGTAATTAAACCCAACTTTGCCAAATAATAAAGTCACCAGGAAGCTATAAAAAAGTATTCAAATTTTTTTAAATGGTATTTTAATGCTACCGGTAGGAAATTGAAGAACGATTTGCAAAGCGCCCTTGAAATATCGATACAAACAGAAGCAGAAATTAATTTGTTTTAAATTGTATATTAGAATTTGAACATTATGATGTATTATTGACAAATCGATTTTAAATTATTTGGTATTCTTAAAATATGCTAATGTTTATTTTATTTTTTTCAGGTCGATTGGCATTCGTAACATTAGGCCTTTGCGTACTAGCCCTTGGAATAATTATGTCGACGTTACCCTGGGTTGACTACATAGTAATAAAAGTAAGTAAACATTTATTAATTTTTAATAAAAATGGAGGCGCTGGCCGCAATAGTGAATTCACACCAATAGCTCAGTGGTTGTCTGCCCTGTAAGCAGGAGGTCGCGGGATCGAATCCCACTTGAGGACCAAAATTTTTTCGTCTTTTTTTGTTTTGTTCCATATTCAATTTGTTTGCTTCTCCTGAAAATAGTAAAATAGTGTTAGTAAATAATTGTGTTGTTATTAATAAATCGGACAGGTTTAAGCGAGTGTATTATTTACATTGCGGTTTGAAAAATGATTTCTTATTGCAATACAAATGATACCGCAGACAATTTACGCTCGGCTTACCTGTACAAACGACTTTCACCTTCAGTTTACGCTTTTGAAGAATCAGCTAC